>VMBQ01007129.1:0-48071 GCA_007657795.1 Dreissena rostriformis | reverse complement strand
AGTATAATTATTCATGATGTTATATACAACAGATTTCATATAAAATATTTTATACGCAGACTATATTATGGTTTTTATTGTTCTCGGAAATGATGGCAACATGTTTTCGTACAAATTTTGTTTTTAGTAAATTTAACGACATTTGATTTCGATAGAACTGTTTCCTTTTATATAAACATAAATTTTGTTCGAATAACGGCGGCTTAAACTGATCAGGTATGGAACTATGTAGAAAATAAGGACTTTATTCCAACATGGTATAAACACTATTAATTGACACCGCAAGACTAACATATTTCATGATTAATGTAATGTAAGGTCATCTACAAATATTGTTCAAATTCTGCACCATATGTAAAACCTGGCAACGAAGTAGGATTGCATGGTTTGTAGCAAAACTATTGTGATTGTAAACTTTTATGAAAGCGCAAAGCTCAGAGCTATCATTTTGAATAATAGATTATTTCCGATTCAGTAATACATTCCATTAATTGTTTTACAGGTGTAAGTATTTTACAAATGTAAATAATGTTGGTGTTATTTCTATGGGCATTTTTTAACATGTGTCAACCTATTAAAGCAATAATGTGAAAAAGTATAATTTCCCAAAATAATGGTGTTATAATTGTGTTCACAGATGGCATAGTCATTGTTTTTTTTTTAAAGAAATGTTATTTAGAAGATTTGTTTTTTAATTTGTCATGAATGACAATAATAAGTGGTATATTGACTGTATGTAAACTATGTCTGATAACCACATCTGCCTGTTACAAATACCAGTTTTCCAAAACTTGTATTGCAAATGCCAATGAAGGCAGAGCAGTGTGGAAGAAAAAGCGTAGAAAGAAACTTATTATACAATTTTCTTAATTTTCTTTTTTATCCCACGCCAAATGCGGAGGGATATAGAATGTCCGTCCTGTCTTTCCGTTCGACAAATGTTCTCGTTTATTTTAGAAATAATGTTTAATTTACAACTGTTCTTTGGCTCATTAGTTTGTGTTCTGATGGTGTGATTGAAAAGTCCATCTAAGTGTTTATATGTGCATTTCAACAACAATTGTTGACAAAATGTTATGCAATTACAATAGATTTTTACTATATTTTACACTTTTCAGAACTATTGTTGGGGTTGTTTATTGGTTATATAGTACTACTAACAACAGTATAAATGTACTGTTATTAAAATCCCACCTTTTATGATGGAATTTCTTCAAAATGATTCTAAAAATGCCCCGTGTCATTTTGAATAAATTCAAACATAATGTTTCTTAAAGTCAAGTGTGAATACTAATTACCTTACAAACGCTGCTTTGAGTAAATTCGAACATCGTGTTTCTGAAAGTCACATTGGAATTATAATTATCTTACAAATGCGGCGTTGAGTAAATTCGAACATCATGTTTCCCAGATAATGTGTGATACACCCAGTAGATAAGTGGAGAGATTACATGGGGGGATCATGTCCGGATCATGGTAAAAGAGTACCATAGGTATCAAAGGCAAACCTGAGTCATGTGTGTATGTTAGTACACATATAGAACGGTAAAATACACCAGTTACCATTTAGTTGGGTTGGTGGAGAGATGTTGGGTTATTATTATGAGCCTTGCTCTGGGAAAACGGGGCTAAATGCAAGTGCTTAAAGTGTCATTCGGGTTTAGCCTTTGCTAAACTGGATATTTGGTAGTGAAAACAGGATATTTCCTAAGAAGAGACGTTCTTTAAACAAAAAATACATCAAAAGCGTAAAGTGAAGACTGCACAGGCTTATCTGGGACAACACTTTAGGCGCATGCACTTAATCCCATTTAGCTATCAAGGACAAACCTGAGTCATGTGTGTATTTGAGTACACATATAGACAAGCAAAATACACCAGTTACCATTCAGTTGGGTGGGTGGAGCCCAGTGCTAATATTGTAAAAGATATTACACCAGTATCTTTTTTTAGTTGAGTGGGTGGAGGGATGGGGGTTATTATTGTTTGCTTAAATATGAGCCTCACTCTTCAAAAATAGAGCTTAAAGCAGGTTCGTATAAAGTATACCCATATTAGCCTGTGCAATCCACACAGGCTAATCAGGGAAAACACAGGAAAATTGAGGCATAATAATTATAATGATGTTGATGATGATGACGACAATGGTGAAGATCTCGACCATGACAATTATTCTACATATAAAGCATGAGAGTTATCAAGCACTGGTTCTCTATTGCAGTATGTGAAGAGACTGAAGGCCCCTATTGAGAACATCGTTACCATAGAGCTCTCCAAGGGAAACAGAGGTTAGGTGACACTGGCTCAGGGAGTGCAGGGATTTTATTTCTTGAGCCTCGCTCTATGAAAACTGGGCTTAATGCATGTGCGTAAAGTGTCGGCCCAGATTAGCCTGTACAATCCTCAATGGCTAATCAGGGACGACACTTTCCGCTTTTATGATTTTTTTCTTCAAAGTTAGTCTCTTGTAAACGAAATTCCAGTCTAGGCGGAAAGTGTCGTCCCTGATTAGTCCCTGATAAATCCGCACAGGCTTATATGGGACGAAACTTAACACAAATGCATTAAGCCCAGTTTTCTCGGAATGATGCTCCCTTATATGAAACAGGAGTATGATTTCTCCTCCGAAAATTGGAGAGTTTTAGTGAACCCAGGTAGAATGATAGGGTATCTTCCTCTGATGGGTTTTACCGAAATCACTCCCCGACTCAAAGGACAAATTCATCATTTCTGATGAAAGGATCTGTTCAATGGGTCTTCATTGTCCAAATTGAAATGTAACCATTCCCTTATCTGATATGACAGAATCCTAATAACAAAGGAGTACACAATTCTCGTGTTGTTTTTGTTTTAAATTTAAAACCTATTAAAATAGGAAAATATACCAATGTAATATAAGTTGAAGATACCAATTTATCAAGTGTTTTACTTAAATTTATTCCAATTTCATGATTTTAATATGGGAATTTGAGTAATTGCAACCTAAAACCCTTTACGAAAGCAGTTAAATAATTCACTGAATATATGTTATGTACCATGCATATAATGTCACTATGGTTTTTCAAGAATACATAAATTCATGAAACAATTCAGTTTTAAGTTTACATACAAAATAAATCCTGAAAAAAAAAGAAGTTTAAATATAACAAAATCTGGTATGTTCCTTTATATAGCGTTTGATTAAAAGCAGTTTACACTGTTATTATCATTATTATTATTATTATTATTATTATTATTATTATTATTATTATTATTATTATTATTATTATTATTATTTCAAAGCCTTTATGTGTGTTTCATTTATTCCATCATTTTAAACTAATAACATATGTTAGAAAGGGTAATTCATTATGTCTATATCTGGCTTCGAAGCCCTTCAAGTAAAAATAATAGCAATATTACACCATGTAAACTTGACTTTGGTAGTTTGTTGCAAACAGAGCACCAACTCCTTTCCAAAATCAATATAATGTGCTCTCTTTGCTGGTATTAACCACACAAGTTGACACTGAGCTGTTTCAAGCCTGGAATATGATGACCATACTTTTATTTTATAATTACAATTTCCATAACCCTTTCCGGCTCAGAAGCAAAGTGAAAATGTCTCTACGCAACCGGCATACAACCAGAACAGCCTGTCGTATGCTGTTTGCTACTCATCTGTACCTTAGGGTTGAACATGAAGCCTTTACAACTTGAATCAAGTAATAAAGGTATTACATGGATTTTCTAAGGGACTAAACACGTGTCAAAGTGTGTATCTGAGTGGTAAAGAGATAAACATGACCTTTTCCTGTTTTTTCCATAGATATTCCATATAAGCCTAAGAATGCGTCCCAAGTGTAATGTTATTGTATCTGTACTATCGCATCTCTAGTGACAACCATCCCACATCCCTGGTATCATGTTGTCACAGCCAAATAGTGTCAAACAGGACTTATTGATGCACTACTCACACCTCTTTCCGTTTTATTGGCGGCTTGTGTGTTTTATCGTATATAATTTGGCAACCTTGCCTTTTCAAGGTAATGGCTTTGTTTCATCAAATATTAATATGTGTTTTGTGAAAAATATTGCACTAGAATGGAATTTCTAACATCATAAAACTGTATTTCTAGAGAACATTCACATGCATAATTTGAAAGGCTTACAGCCATAACACAAGACTGTAAATCTGCAGCAGAAATCACAGACCAACCGGCCAACTGCAATACATGCATACAGATATGAGGATTCTTAAATTTTCAAAATTCAAAAAGATGGCTCTGAATAAGAAAAGCTTTCAGAGCTTACATAAGTCACAATCTAAAAAGCAGTGTAATTACCAGTGATATAGTATTTGAGTAGGCAACTAACAGTCATCACAAGACTTTCAGCTGATTTTAGAAGCAGCCGTAGCTAACTTGCAAAACTAAGAAGAATAATATAGGAAATACATGGAGGGGGGGGGGGTTCTGTTTGATTTGTTCAGATGTAATTATTTGTAACATTATCAAAAAAGTATGTTATGGAAATCGATATCATGTTGTGACAACACAATAACAAGAATGTTTATTTACAGTTGACTTAGTGCTGACCTTTAAATGTTTCACAGTAATTGGGTTACAAGCATCATCTGCTATCGCAAGACCTTCCAAACACTGTGTCCAGTGATAAGAGTAGAAGGATATCTGTAATAATGTCGTCCAGATAATCGGTATATAAATGTGTTGATTAGTTTTCCAGCCATGGTTTTTTGGTCTGTTTAAATGCCTTTGGGAAACTTTGTACATTTGGACGAATCAAACAAACAATTGAAACATAGAACATTGCTGCGTGTATATAAATCTGAATATAGGAAAAAAGCTTCCGAACCATATGTCATGATAGATATTCTCCACCAGTCTGTTATTAAAGGCATGTGACCAAATATTAAAGGCAAGGTACTAATTATTTAAGGCAAGGGACCAATTATCAAAGAAAGGCAACTTATTATAAATGCAAGTGACCGCTTATTAAAGGCAAGGGACCAAATTATTGAAGGCAAATGACCAATTATTAAAGGCAAGGGACCATTATTAAAGGCAAGGGACCAATTAATGAAGGCAAGTGACCAATTATTGAAGGCAAGGGACGAATTATTAATGACAAGGGACCAATTAGTAAAGGCAAATGACCAATTATTAAAGGCAAATGACCACTGATCAAAGGCAAGGGACCAATTATTGAAGGCAAGTGACCAATTATTGAAGGCAAGTGACCAATTATTAAAGGCACGGGACCAATTATTAAAGGCAAGGGACCAAATTATTGAAGGCAAGTGACCAATTATTAAAGGCAATGCACCAATTTTTAAGGCAAGGGGCCAATATTAAAGGCAAAGGACCAATTATTAAACGTTTAAAGGCAAGATGACCAATTAATAAAGACAAGGGACCGATTATTGTCAGTTTATGATTTTGTACTCTCATTATTCATTATACAGAACTTATAAAACACAACAGACTTAGTCCAGCATTTTAAGATTTTTATACTAGTTATGGCAACAGGTGCCCTTTTGGGTATTTATAAACAAATACAATAGTGAGTTATACATTTCAAATACTATTTTTTTAATAACAATTTTGTATTGAATTACAACAGTTTGCCTTTTGGTAAATATAAACATCATCAATAAATCCATGTTTGGAGTATCGGGAAAGGCAACAACCTGGTGGCATGTAAACTTGATGGCAATTATGAATTTGTGTGAAATATTTGAGGAAAAAAAAGCAACACTTAAGGTTGGTGAATAGCCCCAAATGACTATAAAAAATAATAAGACTGGGTCCAATGATCTGACGATAAATATATATTTTAGATCCAGGCCTATGATTCGGTATAGTGATTGGAATCTGAATTAGCCTCTAATTAAATAGAAACAATCATAACAATTGGTGCACTTGATGCAATGCTCTAACGATGGGTATATTTTGTTTTCAGGCCTGGGCTTCAGCATAGCAGGTGGCATTGGGAACCAGCACATTCCAGGGGATGATAGAATATTTGTTACCAAGGTGATCGAGGGCGGGGCAGCCGAGCAAGTTGGCCGCCTTGCAGTTGGGGACAGACTTGTGGCTGTACGTTGAGCAGTTTATATTTGAGCCTCGCTCTGTGAAAAGAGGGTTTATTATCCCCCGCCATAGGCGGAGGGATATTGTTTGGGCGTTGTTCGTCCGTCCGTCTTTCCGTCCGTCCTTCCGTCCGTCCGGCACTTTTGTGTCCGGAGCCATATCTTGAAAGTGCTTTGGCGGATGTCATTGAAACTTGGTATGAGTATATATATGGATAAGAGGATGATGCATGCACAATGGCATTGTACACCATCTGTTAATAACGGAGTTATGACCCTTTGTATCTTGACAAAAAAGGTTTTTTAATATAAGCTTATAACTTTATCTCCATTAGCACATGAGCCAGAACCATGCAACTTTCCATAGTCGTTCTCAGTCATCTGGGAGTGCTTCACATTCAACACCTATGATCCTAGGGGCTAAGGTCAAGGTCACACATTGAGGTCAAAGGTCACAAATCTGATGAATTATTAATTATTTAGTCATTCTTTAACTATGCATCAAGGGATTCTGTAATAACTATCCACAATTGTTTTCCATTATCTAGCTGAGTGTCAAATATAACATCTTAGATGCTAAGGTCATGGTAAAAGTCACACACAAAGGTCAAAATCACACATTTTGATTAAATATGCCTTATTCGGTAGGGATTCTACCATACTAAAATGGATTCTCAACATGTCCTGATATAATTGTTCTCAATTATCAGGCAGTGCAAGACCTATGTGATTTTGATCAAAGTCAAGGTCACACATCAAAGATCACACATTTGTAAAAATATTTATTATTTAGCCATTATTTTACTATGCATCAGTGGATTCTGTAATAACCTTCCATAATTCTTCTCCATCATCTTCCTTGCTGTGTGTCATATGTAAGATTCATGTCTAGGGTTAAGGTCATGGTTCCTGTCTAGGGTTAAGGTAAACGTCACACAATAAAATTCATGTAAGGTCATACGATTCACATCAAGGGTCAAGGTTACACAAATGCTTCATGTAAGGTCGTACGCTAAACCCCTAAACTGACCAGCATTTTTCAAGAATTATGTATACATTTTTGTACTTAGAAATTAAACGTAAGAGATTTTGTGCTCCGACAAGGGAGAGCATATAGTCGCTGACTTGTCTGTCCTTCCTTCTCTCATAATTTTATCTGGAGGAGGATATTGTTTTTGGCGTTGTCCATCCGTCCTGTTATCTCGATGAGTTTGTTTTGACGTTTTCCATCCGTCCAGAAAACGTTTGTGTCCAGAAGCATATTGTGGAACTGCTTGTATTTTGGCGGGGATATTAATTCAACGTATTTGCTTGTTGCATTTGCGTTAAGTGTCATCTTAAATTAGCCTATGCAGTCTCCACAGGCTAATCAGGGACGACACTTTCCACTTTTTTTTTTTTTTTTTTTTCAAAAGAATTCTGCTCTTGAAAAAAATCTAGTGCAGGCGGAAAGTGCATGCATTTAACCTCGTTTTCTCAGAGCAGTTAATTTTGATATATGCGTTTAAATGATATGATAAATGATCATCAGTATGTGTACAGAGAATTTGAGGTGACTTAGATAATCCAAAGTCTATCATAAATTATGAGGCTTAGATAAGTGTGGGCTTTATAAATTGTTGCACAGCTTTTGACTGACCCCATATGATTTGAAATAGGGTCAGTACAATAATATATGAATATTGTTCTACTGAGACTGCATCATGGGGTACGTGGACCTTAAGAAGCCTAGGAACTTTTCAAATCATAGTGTTTTAAACACACATTCTCGTTTTGAAAGTGTTGTCAATTTAAGAGGATATTCAGAGTATGCAGCGTATGGAAAGCTTTGACTTTCTTTCAACTGAATTTACAAGGCGCAGTTTTGTGTTTGATACATATTCATTTGCAGGTTTTGATCGACACATAGAAAACATTCTCGGGATCTTTTTCAAAGATGCCAAGTACTGGTTTTTCCCATGAAAACGACTTGAGAGTGTCTTTATAATCCATGAGTTGACGATTCAATCAAGTTAAAATAACTAATTAAAAACTCCACACAACAAAGTTGAATAGGGGGATATACTGGCATAAGTTTGTCTTTTGGTTGTCCGGACATCAGATGTTTTGTCTATCGAATATATCGCTGTTCACCAGCTATAAGAGGTATCGCCTTAACGGTAGATCAATCTCTTGGGCTAGGGCGGGGGGATGCAGAGCATTAGAGCCACAATTCTTGGTTAAACTTGGAATATTTTCAGAGTTGCAGTGGTTTTTTTGTTTTGACAAAGAGGCATTCTTGAAAAAAATATGTTTAAACCATTTTAACTGAAGAATATAATCAATTATTATTAACACTATTTAACGTGAAGAATAAAAGCATACTTAAAACAATATAAAGTGAAGATAAATTTAAACCCCAAAAAATGTTTTAACTAAAGAAAATAAACAAATATATAGTTAAACTATTGAAAGTGAAGAATTTAAACAAAAAGATATGTTGAAGATTAATTTACAGAAAAAAATGTTTGTTTAAAACATCTGAAGATTCATTTTTTATTTTTAAGTGAATAATATTAAACTAAAATAAGTTTTAACCATTTAAAGTAAAGAATATGAACACACAATATTTTTTAATCATTTGAAGTGAAGAATACCTTATAATGTCTCCTTCATACACAGGTGAACAACACCAATCTGGAGAACGTGAGCCACGACGAGGCTATAGCCGCCCTCAAAGCCACGTCTGAACACGTGGTACTCACTGTGGCCAAGTCCTTCATCAGAGAGCCTCGAAAGGTTGTTCTGAAGAAGGGCTACACGGGCCTGGGCTTCAAAATAATGGGAGGGTTTGATGAAGGCGATGTCATCTTTGTTTCACTAATAAATGCCGGGGGGCCTGCCGACCTAAGTGGCGAGATACGGCGCGGCGACCAGATACTCTCGGTAAGTAACCTGCAATGGGTTGTTAAAAGCTGCAGATGTAGGGTGTTTGTCTTATCTGGGGTGTAATTTCCCTTCATTTTGCTGGAATAATCGTTTGGAAATGTGTCCTTGAAGTTTAAAGTTTAAAGTTTAAAGTTACTAATCAGGGGATGGCTTCTTTTGCAGTAATTTTAAGAGTCAATTTCTGATCGATATTCTGCCGCATCTCATTTCCCTTTATTATAACCTTTAAATTGTATACAAAAATAATTGGTTGCAATCTGTCAAAAATTTACTAAGATACATGACCGTTGTTCTCAGGTGACCGGTATGTCAGGTTTGACTGTATACACATTGTCATGAATAATCCCAGCAAGCAAGTTAGTTCATATTTTAAGTCTTCATGTGTTGCAAAGTGTTCTTTTACAAAACTTAAATAAAACATCTCGTAAAATTGCTTTTCTAAAAAAAGTAATAATTATGTTCCCATATTGCTACAGGTAAATGGTATCAAGTTTGTATGTGTTGCAAAACTGGTTTATGATGAAAGTTTTATATAATTTATAGTAAAATTGTTTTTCTCAGAAAACATTATGTTCTCGTATTGCTGCAGGTGAATGGTACAGACTTGAGGAGAGCAACCCATAAGGAGGCTGTAGCCTGCTTGAAGAATGCTGAAGATATCGTGGAGCTTGTCTGCCAATACAGGCCAGAAGGTGGGCCTTCTCATTAGCTTAGCCTTTGGGTCATTTAACTTTTGGTTCTTCAAAGTTTGGGTCACTTTGGCATACAGTTGGGTTCCATTTAATCCTGCTTGAAGAATGCGGGGGACATCTTGGAGCTGGTCTGCCAATACAGGCCAGAAGGTGGGCCTTCTCATTCGCTTAGCTTTGGAGTCATTTCCCCTTTGGTTCTTTAAAGTTTGGGTTGCTATGACATATGTCTGGGTTCCATTTAATCATGCTGGAGTTGTCGTGCAGCTTGTCTTTCAATACAGGCCAGAAGGTGGGCCTTCTCATTTGCTTAGCATTGGAATCATTTGAGTCTTGCTCTGGGAAATCTGGGCTTTATGCAAGTGCAGTCCACACAGGCCAATCAGGGACAACACTTTTCGTTTTTGTGGAATTTTTCGTTTAAAGGAATTCTCTTTTTAAAATAAAAATCGAGTCTAGGCAGAAAGTGTCGTCATTGATAAGCCTGTGCAGAATGCACAGGCAAATCCGGGACGATACTTTAAGCACATGCATCAGGCCCCGTTTTTCCAGAGAGATGCTCATTAAACTTTTGGTTCTTTAAAGTTTGGGTTACAATACCATACTGTTGGGTTCGATTTATTCATACTTTAAATCCATTTAATCATAGATTTTTGCATGGTTTGATTCTGTTGTAAATTCATTCCATTTTCTTGCACTGGAGTGAAGCCTGACTTTTCTTGCAATCCAGTGGACCATGTTCACTTCTGGTTTCTTTATGCTTGGGCTCCATTTACGAATTATTTGTATCATTTAGTCATGAATGGATTTCAGAAAATCATGATTTTGTTTCAAAATTAGGTTCAATACATTTTGGAATGTACTGTATTTACTAGTGCAGCCTGAAGTTTTGTTATTATCTATTAGTGCAACGAATCAAATGATTCCTTTAAAACCTCACTGTGTTTCATTAAATCATGAGTTTGTTTCATTTAATCAACATTTGGCTCCATGTGTGGATAAATGTGGATCTTTTTAGAATGGTTCACATTTCACTGGAATCCATTTTGATTACAGTTTAAATTGTACTTAAAAAGAACTTAAAGTTCCTTGCGAGCATGATAAGTGTCCAATACATTCATGGATTTGGTTATGTTTAAGCATTATGAATTTCATTGCAAATGTCTTATCTTTATTCACAGGATTGAGCCTTGATTTAATTGTATAAACGGTCAAAGAACTTTATGTGCTTAGCAACCTCTCGTTTTTCAATTTACTCCTACAGAATACACACTGGTACTACCGTAATAACTCTTAGTTTTCGGACACTTAAAAATAATTTAAAAAAAAATGTGTTTTTATATTAATTTACCAAAAATATTTTAAACATAAAAATTAGCCAAAAATTAAGAGAACAAAATCGCACGTGCTTGTTAATTACCATGCTGTATAGTATAAATTACTTTTATATATGTTTCAAATGCTATTGGTTGAAATCATTGTCTAATACCGGTATACATAGTTGTTTACCAAACAACGCAAATGTAATGCATTGCCTAAATCATTCGTCTGCCAGGTTTTATGACCAAAATCTGGTTGCAAAAACGCATGATCCAAGTTTCACCAGATAAGCTCAACAGGGCAGAATTCTGGTAAAATAGAATTGTATAATGAAATGTCCGAAATTTTGAGTCATTAATTATGGATGAAAACGCTTATGTCCGAAAATAAAGAGTCAAAAATACTTATTTTTTGGCTAAAAACAGGGGTGTCCGAAAATTTAGAGTGTCCAAAAACTTAGAGATATTACGGTATTCTACAGACGAGGCTTGGAAATAATGGATTTGGCTTGTTGAGAGCCAAAATACTTGCTTCTGACAGACGTATATGGCTTGTAGCCGGCATATTTTCGGACAGAAAATTTAGATTCGTTTGATTTGTGAGGGGGATGTTTTGATATGGACACATTCAGACTGAACATCTTACAGCAAAACTATGGGGATGTTCATGGTCTGGACCAGTATTCACTAATCAATTTTTAGACTTAAGTTTAAAAATTAAGAATATTTTTGAAACTGTTATGTTCTAATGGTATAATATAGTTCAATATATGACACACAATTCAATACATGTAAATTCACAATTCTTCATAAAAAGAACAATTTATATATGACATAGGTAAAATGTATAGCCTGTTTATTTTCAGACCCTGAAACATATTTTGATGGTTGTAAGTCTAATATTTGTTCTTAGGTCTAAAATGGGTTCGTTTATATAGGCCCTGGTCTCCGAACTAAACTTGTTTTACCAATGTTAAAGCTTCCCTTTTTCATATTAAATATTATTATGTTTATACAATAATATTCTTTTAAATAAAAAAATGTTGGTGCTTATGCCTCGAATGGGACCAGTTGGTCTAGGAATTGGAAGGTCCCTGGTTCGAATCCCGCTTAAAGCACTGGATTTGTCTTAGCAAAAATTAATCCCACGCTTGCACCTCTCCACCCAGGAGTATACATGGGTACATGCGAGGGAAATAAGCCAATGTGATGTGGCTTCATCATGTGATCAATGTAACAGGACGACTTATATCCCAGTGATCCAAGGGTCAATGTTATAGTCCTGTAGATGTCACAAGTTATGAATATCAGACTATAAACCTGACCTTTGACCTTAAATTGTCCTACTGCCACCACTAAAGATGACAATACAGCTTAGATCTTGGCACTTGATGTACACATTTGAGGTTAAGACTTGCATATAACAATATATCAATGTACAGTATAATAGTATGTTTTCAATCAAAACAACGTTGTATTGTTAGTAATGTGGGCTCATCTTGTTGACACAATTGTTAAATTTATATACAATTAAATCATACATGTTTTGAATAGCTGAAGGTGTAGCGCTCGAGTATAGTCTTGACTATTGCTGATTGAAGCGTCTTAAATTTGTGTTCTCATGTGTTGAGTCAAAACGGAAGAAATCAAAGTTTGTATATGTTTGTAACCATAACATATTAATTGTCTTTTATATGATATAAGTTAGATGGTAATGAAAGTCAGTAGGTCTTTGAAAGGATTTTGCAATTTTGTGATTGAGTCTCACTCTGCTATCAGTAAGATTATGAATGTTCACATGATCAAAGCTTGTGAAAATTGGATGAATATATTTTAAGGCAATTTAAGTTATTGATAACATTTACATTTTAATTGCTATCTTGTGGAAAACTTTACCAGACCTATTATCTCATGACATTTACAGTAATGATGTCATTTCACTATGTTACTTCACTGATATTTTCCTGTGTTTCACTGCAAAGCAAATACAAACATTTATATGACATTTAAATAATTGGTGTTGAATGTGTATGAAACAAATCTCCAACTATATTCCGTGTTTCAACTATATTCCATGAATCAACTGTATTCTTTATATTAACTGTATTCCATGTTTCAACTATATTCCGTGTTTAAAATGTATTCCATGTTTCAACTGTATTCTATATTTCAAGTGTATTCCATGATTCAACTGTATTCCATGTTTCAACTGTTATCCACGTTTCAGAATACAACCGATTTGATGCGAAATTCCAGGATCTTCGAGAACAGAAGAAGTAAATACGAGACATTTTTTACTGTTATTCACTGTGTGAGAGCCTTCGTGAAGTTTTTTTGTTTAGTGAAGACAGTGGTATGCAGTGAAAGTGTAATAACAAATGTTAGTGAATTGTGTGAATGTTCCCCATTTCAGAGCCTGGTTTGACTGTGACCCCTGTAATTTTCATCATTTCGACCATAGGGACCCGGCACAGTGTTGGGATTGCATAAAAAACAATTATAGAAAAAAAAATCATATATGATATATAATATATAGACAAGGGGTTGAACATGCCAAATAGGCAGAATGTCATAAATTCAACAAAAGTGCAAATTACAAAGTCATTATCGTTTAAAATTTATAAACCTATATATATATATAATCGTAGCTAAATATCATCTGTAAACGTTGGCCATAAAAAACTTGGCCTCATTTCAACCGTTTCAGTATAACTGGCACATCGGACGAAATCGACAGTTTTCGCTAGGCAAGCCAAAACCCCGCACTCCGATCTAACCATAACCCTTCGTGAAAATGCTTACTTACAAACAATACTTTCACAATGTATCGCTTTACATTGATGAAAAAGAGTAAAATAAACAACTTACCCCTAAAAACTAATTCCAATACTGAATGAGTTATTTTGTTATGTATTTAAATCCATACATCCATTCCTTGAAAGTAATCAGCGGTTGCCATTTGTCAAAGCGTCGTTGGTTGTTGTTGTTGGATGATTCTGTGCCTGGCTCTGTCAGTGTAATTCACTGCTAAGCCGGGTTCAAGCACGTGATTATAGCAGCGGAAATGAATGGCGACTTTCGTTTTCAAGTAAATAAAATAGGGTTAAAGCAGTTGTTGCAAAAAAAAAACTTTTGGAATTAGTTTTTAGGGGTAAGTTGTTTATTTAACTCGTTTAGTCCGGTAGTCTTCTAAAAGGGTACACATGTATTATCGTGTTTGGGTTAGGTGCACAACTGTCATCATCGTGTACGGGTTTGGTACACATCTATTATCATCATGCAGACAAAACCCCGCACTCCGATCTAACCATAACCTTTCGTGTAAATGCGTCGATATATCCAATGGCAAGGTCACACTTGAAGTTCAAAAGTCAAAAATGGCCATAAATGATCTTGTCCGGTCCATAACAATACCATTCATTGTCAAAATTTAAAATGAATTGGTACACACGGATCATCACACTAATTTCGTACAACTTTAAGCAATCACGCGGATGTTTTGACAATTAATTCTAGCTGATCTAAAGGTAATGATATTTTCGTTTCATTTTTTTTTCAACAGGGCAAATTTGGGATTGTCATTTGGAATATATTGCAATTAGATGTAGCAGTGTGCATCATTCCACTTGGTTTTCTCAAGCACATTGCAGCTCGCTTTTGAAAATTTATATATCCTATATTTATAGAAAAGAATGACACTTAAATTTATTATATAAAGCGAAAAAAAGTAATCAAACCTTATATTGCCAATCTTTAATTATACCTCCATTTGTAGAGAGGATATTTGTGGGTTTCGGTAAAGTGATCATAGAGATAGAAATTATTATTTTCGCGAGTGGCTTCCTATGATCACGAGTGGGGGTTTGATCATGCGGTGCATGAGCAAAGGGGATGTGCCATGTTTGCCCATACGGTGCAGGAGCAAAGATGGTTTGCCCATACGGTGCATAAGCAAAGGGGGTTTGCTCATGCGATGCATGCGCAAAGGGGATTTGCCCATGCGGTCTATGAGCAAAGGGGGTTTGCCCATACGGTGCATGAGCAAAGAGGGTTTGCCCATACGGTGCATGAGCAAAGGGGGTTTGCCCATGCGGTGTATGAGCAAAGGGAGTTTGCCCATGCGGTGCATGAGCAAAGGTCCATCAATTTTTAATTGAGAACTTTATAATTTATGTCTTTAACCTTTGTTTTTATGACCACTGACATTTGCATGGTCGAAACAAAGCCAATGAACAGTCCATTCTAGAATTAATGCTCTATTCAAACTTTACATAATATACTGTTTACAGTATTATTTTTACTTTTGTATTCTCTGACTTGGCAAACTATTCGGCAATGTAAAATTCGGCAATCTGGTATTCATCCATTTGAATAAGGCATATTCCAATTTTTACTTCACAATATAGCCGGTTGAAAACCAGCAAGTACTCACGAAACAAAGTGGTAAATATTAGGTGAAAACCACTATCCTTTATTAAACTTCCCTTAATTCAATTATAAGTCCTGTTTAATTTCATACTTGAATTACTTGGGCTAAACAGATATCACTGATGACCCATTTGCATGCCAGTCACATTCCAATGTGCTGCACTGGAAGCACCCCACTGTGCTTACAGCTGGGAATGTATAGCCTGGCAATTACCCCAGAGAAAAAAACCTGTTATAAATGCATGCTATATGAGCTTCATAAGATTGTAAAGCTAAATAAAACATACAGTACTGAGATCATTATCCATGAACTCTTGTGTAAAGCATATAGTATTTAAAAAATGTGAATATTATTCAGGACTTCTTTCAGCTGATTTTATAGCCATTATTCGGTCATGTTCTTAATGGTAAAAGACATCTTTTTTCCTAACATCAGTAAAAATTGGATAGTTTTATTTTTAAAAGTTTAGCAGCATAAGTTTAGGAGAATAACATTTTTTTCTGTGTAGAAAAAAGACTGCTAAGTTAAAATAACCATTTAACAGATTGGTTTTTAATCATCTCATCTTATTTTACAACAATGAACCCAAAAAATAATTAATTTTCACAATTGATAATTTGATTTTTAAATAGCAGATATTTTCTCATTTTTGGATGAATTGACCTTTATTTCTAAATATAACAATTTATTAACAGAATGTGCTTTGTTAGCTAATTTAATAAATGAACAACTGCATATGGATGAAATTATTGTCACAAAATAAATATACAAATTGAAGTCAAAGTCTTCATACTGTGTCCTATTTAGATGCGAACCCATTCCTTCAGACTCCATGCACTCGAAAGATGTTCCTGCCTTGACACAACCATTATCAGAAGTGTGCATGCAGAACTTAATATACATTTCATCCATTAAATAAGTATTTTTCTGTGGAATGCCCACACCCCGTCAACATTATAATATACTAAAATAAGTTATGTTTCTGATCATTTTATTCATGCAAAAATGGACTTATAACCCTATAAAGTATTATTCACTTGTCTCATAATTTATATAATATTGATGCTAAAAACACAATATGTTTTAAATAAGAAATCATTTGAAAAGTTTAGTTTTGAAAGTTATTGCTTTTTTTGTTCATTTAAAAAAGAACAAACAAGAGCTGATGAGGGGCTCACATTTTCAAATCCTAAATTTGATCACTGAATTGCCCATATTATATTTTTGTCATGCTCAATATCTGTCTGTAATAAATGGAAAGACATTGTAGTAAAATAATGCAGACATCACATATGCTCAATTAAAGGGGCATACCGTATTTCCCTTTATAAAGTCCAAATTGTATTAATATAAAACCACTAGGAACAAATATACTCGATTGATGAAATTGTTAAGAAACGCAAAAAAAAGTATTCTCAACATGGTCCCAGTCACCTGACCAATATTAAGATGTTCAACATGTTATAATAATTTCAAAAACTGAATACTGTTCTGCATACAAATAAGCCCAAGCCTTTAATGAGTAGGAAATAACATAAACACAAGGAAAAGGTTGGCATTGTATTAGTCGTTAACCTCAATATCATAGATAAGCATTTTCTCGCCTGAGTTTCGTGTAATTTGAAGCAATTTCAATAACTTTAATAATACCCAAACATATATAAGTTTTTAAGTTGTTTTATTAATACATGTTTATCTATTATAATACAGCGTAAAATTCATTGCTGAAGTATTGATTCATTTAAAATACCATATTCTGAGAATTAACAATACCGCATAAATCATGAAAACACACATGTAATGTATTACTCCAATCATAGAATAGAAGAGTTTCACATTCCTATATTTAGAGAAATTAAAGACTCAATAATTTATCGGCGAGTCAAAAACGAGGCTCTGTATGGCAGCGATATACATTGCCTTTACAGAATTCTGATAACGTAGATGTTTATTGAATCTGAAACCTTTATAACAGTGTCACCACTAGGGGGAAGGTAACAGTCCTTCCGATGGAGAATGTTAAGATAAATGGAGATCATACAAACTTATTTGCTAGAAATGATAAAATACATTTATTTTTCCAAGTTAAGTCTTTTTTTTTCAAATAAAGCATACCTTGAGAAAGGAATTAGCTATATGAAAAAATATAAACTTTTGAGCAGGTGAATTGGGCTGAATTTTAGACCCAAATAAGCCTTAAACATCACTGTATAATAATGACTTATTTCATTCTAGCATTTGGAGAATACCACTGCAAATTCTATCAGTATATCCAACCTTAAAGAAAGATGAAACTATAAAGTAACACTGTCGTTGTCATTGTCAACATGTGTTTAAGTTAAGCATTATTGTTAAGGAACACTATCCTGCAATCAACTCCTTTTATCCAAATGAATATCAAAATCTCACAACAAAAGAAGAATAGTATATTAACAATGCATTAAAATGTATCTTCTGATGGTGTGTGCACTTGACCTTTTTCACTATAGATTAATTCACTTTGTTAAAAACACATCAACATGTGTTTTTTAAAGCATACATGCAATTATGCACATTGACATAAAGTATTAATACGAACTAGCCATGACACGTTTATACAACTTGGTATACATCTTTTACTATAGATACACATTTTTATCCTATGACCAGATGAAAATCGATAGGATAACACCGATTGTATAAACCTGAGCTTTATCCTATCGCTAGTTTTAAATCATTTGTGGGTTTTTCAAAAATTTGACGGAAGAACAAAATCGTCAAAATGCGATATTTGATGATTATTAACGGAAAAAACGAGGAAATAATAGGATAAATAGAATATTATGTGAGTTTTGGATAAAGATCAAGTTTATCATGCTCGGCCCGAACCATGGTTGCGCTCGGCAAGCCTCGCGCTAACATGGTTCTAAGCCTCCTATGATAAACTTGATCTTTATCCAAAACTCACATAATATTCTCTATATATTTCCACATAAAGTTATTTTAAACCACAGAGGAAATTCCATTCATGATGTTCCTGAAAACAATATGATTATGCAAATGTGAATAATGTTATGCAATATTGCCCAGAATACATAGCTTATTAACATTCATACACTTGTATCACTGTGCTCAATAATATATTTTGTGAATAATATGTGTAAAATTAATGTACAGATAAAATGAAATAAAAATGGTTTCCTGAGGTATGTACATACAATAATTTCATGCCCAAATAAGCCCTAAAAGGCGCTTAGTAAATTATAATTCATGATTATGCAAATGGATGGGAATAATGTGAACAATATTGAAAGAGACAATGAGAAACCTAATGATTTCTCCTTAGATGTTTCAGTTGTCTTCGCTCAGCGGTTAAAGAAAATATCATAATCATGAATTGTAAGAAATTAGAAATAAAGGTAATGCACAGACACAAGTACTGATGGAGGTATCTGGATATTTCTCCGCCAGGACATTTCTTCGCTCATCAAGATTGTAAAGGCGGAGAATTATCCGCTCATGTTTTTTCAAGGGCGGACATTTCTCCGTTTACCACTTAACACATCCAGACAAATCTCCGCTTGTATTATTGTGACACATACAACATTAAACTATTTATTAATGAGAAACGCACATGAAACACCGAAAACATGCAATTTCTTCACACCATGCTGCATTAATTAATTAGTAGCATTTACTCAAAGCAACATTTGATCATTACATCAAACAGTAGGGCTGTGTGAACTGACTGTGCAAGTAAACATAATTGAAGTTAATTGTCTGTGTTGTGTGTATTTATCTAAAGTGTAAACTGTGTTCATTTGTAAAAAAATGTCTTGAAAATAATATGACATACTGTTTACACCGCATAATATTCTACATGACTTTGTATAATTAATGTATAAAACGAAATAAACTAGTGTCCGGGTTAACTTTTTTCATGGGAGATCGTTTGTCCGCCCCGATTTTTTCACGGGAGGGCTTATGTCTGCCTCCCTATGGAAATGACGGGAGGGTTTTTGTCCTTGAGAGCTAATATCCCGCAATTCGGAATTGATGTTCTTCACAATTGTTATCCTGTCAAGTGCAACTACTGATTATAATAAAAATAAACTAAATAAAAGGCAAAATACATATAAAAACCATGGCTGAATAAACAAAAAGGTATTAAGATAAATATTTATGCCATTTCAAAAATACCAAATGTCATAATAAATAAGTAATAATTATGCTAGTGTAACAACACTCATGTAAAATACGATATCCAGAAATTTTCTTGGTGGGACCTTTACCCGTTCATTATTTTTGACTAGGCGGACAAATACCCGGTCAGAAAAATTACAGGGCGGACAATTACCCGAGCGTTAAAAGCTCTGTGCGGACATTTACCCAGCCGCTTATTAATACTTGTACAATGCGGAAAATCACGTGGTCAGATTTGAGAAAAATGACCGCCGATGCCTCGATTCGATCGAGAAATCGAGTTTTCAAACAGGTACATCTTCCTTACTACTTACTTGTTTTTAATCGGATGACGCCTATCATAGGGCCAGCCGGAAGCGGTTTCAGCGAGTATCAACCGTTTCCCTCTGGTTGGTCTGAGTGTGGGGGTAAGTCATGGAGTAACACGGACTAATAATAATATCACTGTTTTCACAATTATTAGCACTGTTTAAGTACCAGTTGTTCATGAGGACGCATTTTGGTTGACACATATGGATAACTAGATTGCTCAGTATGGCGTTATTTTCAAGGTAAAGTTGAGTTTCGATTGATTTTGACGATTGATATTGAGCACGCACATGGCCCTTATACACGGACAACTTCTTGACCAACCTGATATTGAGCACACACATATCAAGGAATACTGTTTTCTCCGCACAATAAGTCTAAAACAACCTCGCATTGTTCTGGTACATGTAGCGATACATATATAATGTTAAGGCACTCTAAATGTTAGTTTTGTATACGAGATTTGCTTTCTGGATCATCAAACTTGTATTTTCAATAGGAATTTTATTGCTAGCCTGTTTCGGTGCAGCTGCCTTTTGTTATGGCTTGCGAGTATTTGAAAATGTTGTTTTTCCTCCAGACAGTTTTATTAATATTTGTTTTGGATTACTGTTTTTTGCTTGAAGAAATTCCTTCAGGATATTGTCATTTAAGTGCATGTTCGACTTGTTTAACAACGGTAATTTCAAACATATCTTTTCAACCACGTGTTTCGCAGATTAAACAATCATACAACGTCAACCGTTTCTGAATATGTAATTAATTTGAGAGAGTCTACCAGATTAAAATCGTTTTATTTACCTCAAGACCCGTCGCGCAATGTAAATGGCGGTAAAGCATTTCATGCATGAATTAACTACAAAAATACCCGGGTTTTCCTTCCTCGTTTTTCACAGCCGGGTAAATGTCCGCCCTCAACTGCTAATGAACGGGTAATTGTATGCCCTGTATTTTTTTTCTGGCTGGTTATTAGTCCGCCTAGTGAAAAGTCATGAACGGGTAAATGTCCGTATTTCATAATATACACAAACTTCAAATTATATGCATGTTTGTAAATATGTAATTTGCATTGATTGATCAAATCACACTTTGCACATAACATTTCAATTTACATATAAAAATGGTTGTGTCAGCATTTAAAAGCCTATTTGGAAAACTTGATTGAAGCGTGGCTAGCAGTAAACTATTTTGTTTATTAATATACAAGAAAAACAATAGTCACAATTTGTTTTTGTTTTTCTCCAAATTTTACATTGTTTACAGTCATGAGTCATAGTCAGAGTAGGCATTTCCTGACACAGTATCACACTGTTTGACACTGGAAATGTATAATTGCTTGACAAACAACAATGGATTACCATTAAAAGTAAGTTCACAATCATATTGAAATTAATTTCAAATTGGTTTGTGAACATGAGCACTAGCTTTGTCATGGCCAATTAAAATGGTGATAAAAATGCTGACCAATACCAACAGTTTAAGACCATTTTTAGAGAGATTAAGCAGATCATTGCTGAAGCTGAATATGCTTAGTTGTGTTGAATGCTTGGGGCTGCAGACAGGGCACAGAACGGTGCCCAATCAAACGTTGATAAGAACTACTTGTGGTTCACTAGCTTGGGGCTATCTGATAATCTTGTTGACTTCATACTAGGAAATATTAGAATTTAAAGGCCAGAATATTGAAGTAGCCATTTACTGATTATTTTAATTCAACACATATTTTATTGGCATAACCTTAAGTAATTTTCAAAGTGAAATATACCATTTAAAATTTTAATAACATTAAAACAAGGAAATAAATTGACTCTTAGAACAAATACCATTTGTACAAAGTCTCATCATCCCATCAACATGGATATTTCATAAATTAATGACTTGCACCTTACATTTGTGTTTAGTTGATCATACGTATGTTTTGTGTGCTACCTAGTTTGCCTGAGTCTGGATTATGTGAGGACTCCCATCTGTGGCTCATCACATAGTAATTTAAAAATACTAAACATTTTTGTATCAAAATTGAGAATGTATTGATGGAACTAAAATTCAGTACATTTATGTGCCTGCAATACAAGCCTAATCATGTGACCAATCATTTTTTTGTGTTTATATCTCTTCAATAAGAAACAGAAATATTTGTCTTATTACACAAAAACACTTCATCATGTGCATCATGTCACCGCATAATAAATGATGCATAGTTACGTCTATTAAATTCAGTTTCCAAATTCTGTAAACTGAGATGCAATATTTTACATGGTTTCAATATGGTAACACTTGTTATAAGGATGGTCAAAATCTGACAATCAGCAAGGTTCAGTGCTAGTTAAATTATTTTTAACTCATGGCAAAACTTGTTTTTTTAGATTTCCCGCAATATTTGCGACGAGAATGGCCATGATTTTGCGAGTTGAAATTAAAGCTGGTCGCAATATTTTAAAGAGCGGGAAAAAAATTAAGCCCTGGTTTGTTTGAATGTTTTGGGCTGAAATAAGCCTCACTCCCCCCCTCAAAAAGGTATATTTGCCCCTAAGTCCGGCACCCTCGCCCTAACAAAAACAAAAGTGCACAACATGTCACACTAATTTCAAGAAATTATTATCCACATTTTTTGGATATTTGACCGACGCCGAAGAATCCTAGGGTAATCCACGAGGTCTTTCATAGAAATTCAGTTGAGTGGAGGCACCTTTACAATTCGTGCAAACTTAGTCTTCGGAGCTAGAAACCATCATGTACGTATTTCATGACCTTGGCAGCCCAGCAGAGACACTGGCTATGCAATGGACACATTTTCGAATTCTCTAAGCATGCATTTCAAACCACCACCACTCAAATCTGATACTTTAAACTTGTAAAACACTGTTATCGCTGCTCAGTTTTATTGTATCCCTATTTATTAGAAATTTCTCCCCTGCCAATTCGACACTAAGGCTAAAAACTGTATACTGCTACCTCAATCTGCAAGCTCACTGTTGAGGTGTTCTTAAAATATTTTATTTGTAAATTACTGTTTCAATCGACAATTAATTACGACACATTTCTTCGTTATCAAACACGGGAATTAAGGACGTATGCTGCAGTTTCAATGCAAATTTTGTTATACTTAGAATTTAATAATTGTTGGTATTTAGCTAGAACCATCTGTTGTGATAGAAAAATAAAATAAAAATCATGGGGCACCAGTGTTTTTATTTTGTATTCGTACTTGAACAACATACCTATTTCAGCATACGAATAAATTAAAATTAGGGCAAACACACACAAATCGATTAAATTATTGAAAACACGGTTGAAAAAACTTCTTTCTCTCTCTGTTTTTATAATACTGATTTAACTTAACTGCAAATTCATAAAGAAAACATAAACGGATTTTTCGGGGCATTAATTTATCAAAAACAACACCAATTGTATGCATATTACTTCATATATTAAAAGTCTTTCCCGTGCCTAGATTTTGTCCAAACTTACCCAAATGTTTAATTATTTATTACGTTATAAAAATATAAAAAGAAGAACATAGGTCACTAGGGTCGTTTGTTAAAAAGCGCAGTTTAACTGCATGTAGGAAAAAAATAAAAACAAATCAAAACAATGTACATGTTAAGTTCAAAGGGCATACTAGTACCCGTTTGCAAAGCAAAAGTAGAGTTAAATTTTAATAAAACACAAATAATGTGTTTCCAGATTGGTAAAAGTACATGTAGGTTAATACAACATCCAAAACAATATGTAAGCAATACATTTAAAGAGGCATATCAACGGTATTAATTGTAATTCTTTACTTGACTTAACCATTTTTGGCTGTATGCCAATGCAAAAGTAGATTTAAATTTAAATGTAGATCCTAATTATTAATAATATGTATCAAGATCAGTTAAAGGAGGCAGTGTCCAACTATAACAAGATGTATATGATACACTTAAAGGTGCAAATCAACGGTATTAATTGAAATTCTTTTCATGACGTGACCAATTCACGGCATTCCGTCGTTATGCATAAATGTGTCTATTAGCAGTTATATATTATAGGAATTGGTAAGAAAATGTATACGCAAAAAGGTATATACACAGTTAATGTACGATACAACCATAATTTAACGAAAGTAGTTTATTTATTTGAAAACCTATACACACTACTAAAACTCCGCCCATTCAGCGCTTTTCAGCGGTTTGGGCAAATGCGCATGCGTAGCGATTAATCGCGTTAAATCGTTTAAAAAAGTGGTTGCGCAATTCAACGGATGAAAACGCTTAAAAACCGATGAAATCCATTTAAAACGCTTAATAACCGCAAAAAAGATATTAAGCGGTTAAATCGGTTTAAAACGCTTATTTTTTTAGCGATTTTTTACCGATTAAACGCGGAACACAATCGGTAACGCTACTGCAATGTCATCAGCGAATCTCACGTTGGAGATGGAGGTGTCATTGTCTTGGGGGATTTCTTGCATTATCTGCTCAATGAAAAGGTTTAACAGAACAATGGAGATCCCTTCGTCAATGTTGAAATGTCTTAGAACCTGCCATAGGCTATCATGCCGCATGCGGTCGAACGCTTTCTTTCAGTCAATGAAGTTGTGGAAGAGCTCACGGTGGTGTTGCGGGTGTATCTCAATTATGACTTTTCAGTTGAAGATATGTTCCACCTTGCCCCGTCCACCTCTCTATCCACCCTGTTCTTCCGTTAGCAGTTCCTCGGCCTTAATTTTCCGTCGGTGGAGTATGATGCGTAAAATGGCTTTGCAGGGATTGCTTATGAGGCTCATTAATAGGTTATTTTTGCAGAGCTTGAGGTTGCCCTTTTTCTGTAGGGGGATGACCAGAGACTGGGTCCACGCCTGCGGCCACTTTCTTTCCTTCTAGATCTTTTGGCAGGTGCCGTCATTGATGCATTCATGGCCTCTACTCCGTGCTTAATCCGCTCGGAAGGGTCGTTGTCCAAACCCGAGGATTTTCCTGCCTTAAGAATTCGCACTGCCTCCTCCACCTCTAACTCTAGTATGGACGGACTTTCGTTGTCGGCTTCTGGTCTGAGATCGTTCTGAAGGAAACTGGGGTCTGGTTGAAGGTGGTAGGTATAGAGGTTGCTACAGTATTCGGTTCAGGACTTCGGCACTCGCGGACAGGGGGTTCCCGTCAGCCTCTGCTTTCACACTGGCCTTGGACTGACTGGTCTTCGTGAGGGTATTGAGGGTGCAGTAGGCCTTCTTACAGTTGTCTTTGGTCATCTCTTTGTCAATGTTGACACATTGCTCCTTAAGCCACTACTCTTTCCAAAATCATCATATTATTAAGCCAAAACTGCTATTTCAAAGAAACATGATCCATTGTCAAACATGATCCATTGTGCTGGTTTGGTAAAAGAAAACGAACAGCTGTTTTCCCTTAATATGACACTTTTGAACAAAATAACACAACACTTTACGACTTCGTTTAGTATTTGATTAATTTCAGTTTGAATCCAAACGTTATAAATTGTGTCTATTTTGAAAATGCATATCCACTGGATTTAATTATTGAACAAGCAGTTGTATCTCAAATGTATATGCTTGTATTTATATTCAGACCTGATCATTCTATATTGACTACGTAGGCTGACCTGATCAGTCAATATCGACTGCGAAGGATGACCTGATCAGCCTATGTGGACTGCAAAGGCTGACCTTATCAGCCAATGTGGACTGCAACGGCTGACATGATCAGTCAATGTGGACTGCAAAGACTGACCTGATCAATCAATGTGAACTACAAAGGCTGACCTGATCAGCCTATTTGGACTGCAAAGGCTGATCTGACCTGATCAGCATATTTGGACTGCAAAGGCTGACCTGATGAGTCAATATGGACTGCAACGGCTGACCTGATCATCATATGTGTTCTGCATAGGCTGACTTGATCAGTCAATGTCGGCTGCAAAGGCTGACCTGATCAGCCTATGTGGACTGCAAAGGCTGACCAGATCAGCCAATATGGACTGCAGAGGCTGTCTGATCATCCTATGTGTACTGAATAGGGGGCGCTGATCATCCTATGTGGACGGCAAAGGCTGACCTGATCAGTCAATGTGGGCTGCATAGGCTGACCTGATCATTCTATGTAGATTGCAAAGGCTGACTTGATCATCATATGTGGACTGCAAAGTCTAACCTGATCATTCTATGTGTACTGCAAAGTCTGACCTGATCATCCTATGTGGACTGAAAAGGCTGACCTGATCATTCTATGTGTACTGCAAAGGCTGATCTGATGATTCTATGTAAATTGCAAGGGCTGATCTTATCATTCTATGTGGACTGCAAAGGCTGTCCTGATCAGCCTATGTGGACTGTAAAGGCTGACCTGATCTGTAAATATGGACTGCACAGGCTGACCTGATCAGTAAATATGGACTGCAAAGGCTGACGTGATCTGTTAATATGGACTGCACAGGCTGACCTGATTTGTAAATATGGAATGCAAAGGCTGACCTGATCATTATATGTGGACTGCAAAGGCTGACCTGATCATCCTATGTGGACTGCAAATGCTGACCTGATCTGTAAAGATGGACTTCAAAGGCTGACCTGATCAGTAAATATGGACTGCAAAGTTTTACCAGATCAGCCAATGTGGACTGCACAAATAATTAAGATAATAATTAATATAATGGGTATTTTGTTTGCCCATATTTACAACATCATACTCGCCCAGCTAAAGAAACCAGGGTTGCGCAGATTCAATGCCAAATTCGACTGTAATGCAGAAAACAAGGAAGAGCTGACTTTCAGGGAATGGGAGATAATCGTACTCCAACAGAGGAGAAAAAATGATGGTGGGTTAGTTGTCCCCTTTAAATATGCACACAAGTGTGTCCCCCTTTCATTGGGGAGTGTGCAAAACGTTGTCCACTTTAATTTATCATTTAGGCGAAAAGTTGCCCCTCTACTCCCTCCCACCAAATTCAAATTATCATTTATACAAAATATTAAGTTGTCCCATTGACTTGTGCAAAATGTTATCCCTCTTGAATTATTCAAAATATGGACCCCCGTGAATTTTGCCCCAATTAGAATTAACAAGTACATGTAATTATGGAATTCCAGAAAAGATAACAAGACTAGTGTATTGAGATGAGCAGTCCTCTGGGAAAGGCATGTTTGTAAAGTGTCGTCCCACATAAGACTGTGAAGCCCACACAGGCTTATGATCGACGAATCTCTCCGTTTTTCTGGCATTTTTTGTTTAAAAAAGGTCTCCTCTAACCAATAATCCACTTAATGCAGAAAGTGTCGTCACTTTACGCACATGCATTCGATTGATTGATTGATTGATTTTTATTCAGGTTTAAAACACATAATATACAAGTTATCGTCAAATTTACACAACAATTATTACTTCAAAGAATTTGTGAGATTGCTGCTGATCAAAGCCTATGGTTTAAAAACTGCCATAAAAATAATATGAAATAAGATTTGACCATGAAAATGAACACAAACGTGCGACATGATTAAAAAGTCTTAAGAAGGCGTATCACCTCAAAAAAGAGTTGAAGGGAACAGATCAGCAACTATCTCACACTTAAAATATGATTTAATGTTACTCTAATGGTATTTAACATATTACTTAAATAATACAGTTATACATGTATGTCACATATATTTTCTATCACAGACTTTCAGCATAGACTGGAAATTAGATATATTATAGAAACAAGTTTACAACTTTGGGAAACTTAGTATGTAAATTTGTAAAATGACATAACTTAGATAATATACTGTAAAAACCTAGGATTGCCCATGAAAGCCTGAAAGCTTATTTCCAATGGGGTCCAGTTAGGTTACTTACTATAATATAATTCCTATATGAAAGTTACACAACATGAAGAATAAGTCCCTGATAATTATTGAGCATACATGTTAGTTGTTACAATCATGTTTCTATAATATATTTGTCATGATGACTAGATCACACATATTATGATTAGCACAGTTAAAGTGATTTAGCTAAGCACAATAGATGGTTCTTAACGGCTAATTTAAACCCATGTTTATAATCAATTTTCTTTATTGTATCTGGCAAAGCATTCCAATCACTAATTGCACTGTAGTAAAAGGTAACATTTCTTTTACCATAGCATTTCGGCACTCTAAAATTGTATGTTTTTGCCTATGTTGCATCGGAATGAGTATCTTTAACATAGATAACATTTTCTTTCAAGTATGATGGACACTTGTCTTTAACAATTTCAAATACATGGTTCAGTCTTAATTGCTTATTTCTATTAGCAACATTTAGCAATGACATATCTGAAAGGATACATTGATTAATACTATTGCTAGGACCCATTCCATAAATAAATCAAACAATTTTATTTTGACATAATTTCTGTTATTTGTCTTTTAGACCTTTATTTAAACTTGCATACCAAGAGGAACAAGCATAATCAATGTGGCACTGAATTAAGGCATAACTTAAGTATTTTCTAGTTCTTGTATCTAAAGACTTTGCATTGCTATACGTAAATTTGAGACGAGAGTTTCCTTTACTATCAATGTTGTAAACAATATTTTCACCAGATAATGTGTTATCAATACTAACACCCAGATATTTTACAGCAGTCGTGGGTTCGATTTTATGCCCATTACATTCAATTTTAAAGTTTTTCAGTTGTTTTAACTTTCTCTTTGATCCATATACAATGCATTCATTCTTCCCTAAATGTAGGGATAATTTATTGTCAACTAACCAGTCTGAACAAGAATCCATAACCCTGCTTATTTTTAAGATATAGCATTTGGGTCTTTATGAGCATACAAGATAGCACTATCATCAGCATAGAAGATCAATTTACAATCAGGGTCAATACTTATAATTATATCATTGACATAACATAAAAATAGAAGTGGTCCCAGAATACTACCTTGGGGTACACCACAAGTAACATGTTCGAATTCAGAAAAAAACATTGTTTACACATACAGTTAACTTTCTTCCAGATAAATAAGACAAGTTCCAATCTGTATTTTCAATACCCATTATTTTTTATTTGCCTAATAAACTGTTGTGGTCTACAGTATCGAACGCTTTCTGTAGGTCTTACATAACCATTCCTGTATAAAGTCCTTTAGCATTATTATTTTAATGTGGTCCATTAAATGAACAAGGCATTTGTGTCTGTAGAATATGCATTAAGCCCCGTGTTCTCAGAGCGTGACTCAGGTATCTTTGGTATTTTACAGGAAGGAGAGATAGAAAACCAGCCACATAGGAGAAGACTGTTTCCAATCAGTTTAGTTGAAGGGTTACCAGACTGACATGAGGCTGAAATGACAGGAATACCAATTAACCAAAATGGAATGCCAGGATTATTGCTACTAGTAAACCAGACTGAAATATACAGATAATGAATATAACCAGCCTACATGGAGGGGAATCTAAATTTAAATTCCAAGAATAACAGTAAACCATTTTGAAGTTCATAACATTTTGTGAACCGTTAAGATTTAAGAAAGTCAGATTTTTGCAAACATGTCAGAAATTCAGAGAATTTGAGTAAACCTGTCAGAAATTCAGAGAATATTTGTCAATCACTCTGAAATGTCAAGACTATTAGTAAACCACCCAAATTTCAAAGAATAATACTAAATTAGTCTGATGTTTAAGAAATGTTTATACAGCTGTCTAAATGTCTACATATAATAGTTTCTCAAAGGGCTATTCAGAGAATGTTAGTTAACCAGTCTGAAACTCAGAAAATATTGCACCAGTAACCAGTTTTACATGCACAAACAACATACTTACATATTGTTGTGAAAGTGCAGTCTTTCGAAAAAGATACATCACAAATACGTATCAATAGTTACCAATGTAATTGTTTTGCTCATTGTATTGTTCTTAAAAGTGTATTATAACTCTAACATGTGTTAATGTCCCGTTTACATTATGTTCATTATTTTTAAGTTTTTGCAGTTACTTGTCATTATAGTTATGGAGCATACACAATTATTTAAATTGTATTATTTCTTATCTTATCATCTAGAAAGTCAATTATAAACAGCTGTATTGATACCATATTTGTGCTTTCACAGAGGATATGGAAGAAGTGTGTATTTTAGATATGTCATAACTTTTTATTGGCTGTCCTTTATATTTTTTATTTGCGTTCTTTATTTGATTTGTTTTGTTTGGGGTTATCCATTTGCTGGATTAAAGTAACACGTGTGCAATACTTTTGTCAGGGAATTGGAATTGTTTTCAACAATATTTGCTTAGTTGATACTCAGTTTTAACTTTTCAGGAAATGCTTAATAAAAACTGAGATAGTGGCCGAGGCGTAGGTATAAATGAGTTATCCTACACGTGTGTTTCCTCTCTGCAATCATTGCTAAAATGTATCCGATTTGACTATGCTGACACTAATGAATTTTAAATTTGTTAAGGTTATTGGTGATGAAGAAATTCACGTAAACTTTATTGGTGATTGAGAAATTCACTAAAAAAATGTATTGGTAATTAAAAAAGTCACTTAAGGTTTATTGATGATTAAGAAAGTCACTAAAATATTATTTGTGATTTTAATTAATTTACTTAAGGATGCAGCATTTCTTATTTACTAGGTTATTTACTTGGTTCTGTTCTGTAGTTGATGCCATATATAGCTTTGCACACATTTGAAAGCCCATATGTCAGTGTAAAGCATCTTTCTCGATGTTTGATTTCATGAACTTGAATCAATTTTGACATCTTGCCCAATTCATATTAAAATTTTGAATATATATGTTTTTAAACCAGAACATGTATTGGTTCTGTTTAACAGTGTCAAGAGTGTTAATCACTCACCTTGTTTATGGCTGTTGTAGTTCAAGTTTGCAAATAACATGTGTACGGACAATCATTGTGTTATAATTTCTTGGTTACTAAAAATGAATACTGCTAGTATTTGTCTACTTTAAAAAACAAGACTCTAGATAAATATTGGAGTCTTTAGTGTTTGGACAATATTCCTATTTAGGGTAATTTTATTTTGAAATAGTATCTATGTATTCTTACAAATTGATTGTGACAGAATGTGTGCCTTTGTGCGTAAAAGGCGTTATTCTTAAAATTTGTGCATTTAAATTTGACCAATNTGGGCAACTCGATTAAATGCTTTTGCGTAAAGTGTCATATCAGATGAGCCCGTGCAGTCCGTTCAGCCTAATAAGGTACGTATTTTTTACGCTGTTTACGGAATGTTTCGTTTAAAAGAAGTCTCTTCTAAACAAAATCTAGTAAAGGAAGAAAGTGTCGTCCCTGATTGGCCTGTGTGGACTGCACATGCTAGTCTGGGATGACACTTTACGCGCATGCTTTCATCCCAGTTTTCCCAGAATGCGACTCATACGTTAATACTCTGAACTGTTTCTCCAAACCGCTTTCAGGATCTTAGGGCTAGTTTGGCTAAGTGCATAGCCATTATTGGGTCATATTCTTTATGGTAATGCGTCTTTTTGTATAGGCCCTTTAAAAAAAGGTCTATTATGGGAACAAAAGTGGCGGCCGACCTTTAACTTGGTGATAATGTTTGTGGGCAAAGTATCTCGGCCATTTGATTATTATATTTTTGATAAGCACTTGAAATATAAAACATTGGCCACATTAACCTAGTCCGGCCATAAACTCAAGTAGTTTAAATCGTATCATCATTAAACTAAGTCACACTGTTTTTAGGTTTTCTGGTGAAGTACGATTACCGGTTTTATCATCTGAAGCACTACTAAAATGTGTTAAATTATAATTGACTGCTTTCTAATGATTTGTAATCATCAAACTTTACCAGTGTAATCCAGACTTTTAACGGGCTTATTTTTTGCAAGTTGGCACTCTAAGTCCACATAAGAGACAGGACAATGCCCATCCTTTGAATGACATGCCAATATCGACCCTGTGAAAGACATGCCAATATCGATCTTTTGAATGACATGCCACTATTGACCCTTTAAGAGACATACAAATTCAATCCCTTTAAATGAAAAGTCAAAACGATTCCTGTGAATCGAACATTCCGCGGATAGCAGGACTGATTCCCATCCATGCCTTATAGTTTGTGTAATGTTTGGTCATAACAATATTTATCCAGCCATTCTTCTACATTTGTCTAACTTAAGTAGATCAGCTGTCAGTTACTTGCATACGTGTGTACCTAGTCCTGGTTAACCAGGTCACCTGGGAAAAGTATGAGTAGGTTAACCGACTGGCGTTATGTGACTGAAATACTGGTGCACAACAATGACAACACTCTTGCCATTGTTTGTATGAAAAACACTCCACGCGTCAAATATTTGTCATGGCTCAGTTTATGCATTTACTTCATTTGCAATTACTTAAGGTCAGTTTAAACCTTTTAAAAGTACAGTACACGACAGAACGTTTGTTCCTTAATATAAATGGCTGAGAATGAGGAAATTGCAGCTCGCAATGTCATACTGGCCCAATGACATCCGACATACTTTCTTGACGTAGCAACTTCTATTAGTATGATTTTTAATCTGTAATGTGATCTGTATGATTTCTTATTGCTTTAATTCACTATTGTTAGTGGAGAAAATTAATGTGTTTCTTTCCAAGACACAAGTAGAATATATTGTAATAATTTATTGCAGTGTTGCAAAAAAATACTATCAACTTCCTCTCTTAATGTTCGAATATAACTTTGCTCACTAGAAAATGACTCAAACCATGTAGAAAGAAACTACTCAGTAATACAGATTTGTTTATAATCTATACCTTGGCAAACCATGGTTTATGTTAAAGTTTATCCATTTCCTCTGCATCTCAGAGATATTGTTTTCTTTAAAAAATATGACTTTAATATATTGTTATTGAATATGCATAGTATTATGCCTTTATATTACATAAACAAATATATGTTGATTTTGGTGTTTGAGCGAACTTTATTTCACGAGTGGTTTAGTGAACAAATTCACAACAGGCACAACTTCAAGTAAAAATATACCGGTACCTTTTCTAAAACCATGTGAGAAAGCAATAAAAAGCAATACATGTTCTTTTTAAAACGTGTTTTAGTACAATAAATGTACAAAAAAAAACGTATAAAAAGCTTAAACGTCATACCTTTGTGTATAATGATGTCATCAAAATATGTGATTAGCAACGTTATAAGTGACTATGATGGGGAAAATGTTTCATAAGATGTGCATCATTGTAGCTCGAGGATAGTTGTATTGATATCTCTCATCGATTCATTGTTAACGCGTTTCTGAATATTCTACTTGCATTTTCATTTGTCAGGAAAATTAACTGATACTGGAAGAAGGATTTGAGGAATACAAATATATTTCAGTTTTTCTTATATTCAATGCTTTTGAAAACGATAAAATCTTATATTTTCACTGATTTCAAATCCTTTTTCACCGATACAATTCTATATGTCAATAAAAAGCATTTAAAACAGTTCTATGTAATCACATATTGGATTAATACTTAGAATGGGCGAATAATTAAAAACTTAAGGCAGGAAAAATAAGAATTATATTTAATAGTTATAGTGGTGACTTTTTGAATAGACTTAAGGCAACAGTAGCAAGTTGTAGGTATTAAAATTTGAATAGCCAATGCCAGTGATTAATTTAAATTGGTAAATATTTTAAAAGACTAGGAACAGTTGATCAATACTTATATCGATAACAATATGGATAAGACACATATTAATATAGGTAACCGTTGCATGGGCATAAGGCAATGCTAGTAAACATTCGGTATGCATATTGATTTAGTTGTAGGTGATTGAATAGGCTACAATTGTTCTTTTGTAAATACATGTACGTGTGGTGTTGTAAACACTTTTACAACGCAGTACATTAGCATTATCCACGTACTAAGCATTATATACATAAACCCAATCATTTTAAATATTGAGATGCCTAAAATATTGCCTCCAGTACTTGAAATATTGTTCTAGTTTTGCCCTGTATGGTGTATTACATTGTTTTTGTAAATAATTTCAAGTATTTAGTTACGAAAATGATAAAAAAATATTCACATGTAACGCTCATCTGTGTTATGGTATTAAACTAACTATTTGTATGTGTATGTTTGCATTGGAACAATCATTTTAATGAATTCATGCTTAATTTTACCCTACGCAACCAAGTAAAGGGGACATTCTTCAATCACCTTGGACCTACGTATACTGGAATCACCTTGGACGTCTGTCTGTCAGTCTGTTCATGTATTAGTCTTTCCGTAGACACACATTTGCCGGAAGGTATCCTCCTACACTTTCCAACGTTCATCGGTGGAATCTCTCTTGTTGGTCACCTTTGTGACTAACTCTAGTTGTACTAGCTCTCTTGAGCATTACGTGCTCTAGGTAAGCTATTGTGATCACCCTTTGTCCAGCGCCCGGTTTCGTGCGGTGTGCGTCTTTAATTGATAGATTATTACTACTATTGAGGCAACATTTTTCACCCAATCTTGATGAAACTCCGTCATAATGTTTAACTTGACAATATCAAGGTTTGAATCTGGGTCACATGCGTCCATAATCGCCTCACCCGGTCAAATGTTAGGAAGTTTTGTAACCTCTCGTGAGGCCACATTTATGACTCAATCTTGATTTAACTTGGTCGCAATATTAATCTGGACAATAGTGAGGCCTTGTTACAGCATGGGTCACGTGCGTTCAAAAAAAAATCACCAGTTCAAATCTTAGAAAAACCTTGTCGCCACTTTAGAGGCCACATTGATGACTCGATATTGATGTAACTTGGTCGCAATGTTAATCTGGTCAATAGTAAGGCGGGGTTTCAATCCAGGTTACATGAATCCCAAAACAAGGTCATTAGGTCCAATCTTAGAAAAAACCGTGTTTCTTCACTAGATACCACATTTATGACTCGATCTTGACATTATATGGACAGAGTTCGAATCGGAGTCATGTGCACTTATTAGGTTACCAGGTTCAATCTCAGGAAAACCTTGTTACCACGCTAGATAACAAGGTCAAATCTTAAAAACGACAATAAGTAGTAAGACAACTGCGCGGCTGGCTCATTTTGTTTTTTAATCATGAATATGGTTGAATTTTATTTTAACCACGATATGGTTGAATTTTATTTTAACCATGATATGGTTGAATTTTATTTTAACCACGATATGGCTGAATTTTATTTTAACCACGATATGGTTGTAATTTATTTTAACCACAATATAGTTGAATTTTATTTTAACCACGATATGGTTGAATTTTATTTTANAATAAATGAAACCGGGAACCGTATTTACCTTGTAAGCGTCTGATCGACATGGAGCTGGACTCGAAATTGCCGATAAACAATTCACGATTTACAACGATTTCGACGTGAGAACGCAGACAACATAAATAAACATGTGTATATATGTGCTATGTAGTTGTTTTCATGTGCGTAAATATGCATTTGAACATACTCCTTTTTCTCCTTGGTTACTCTTCAATGTATAATTGTTTGTGTGCTTCTTGTGTGTTTTTAAAGTGTTATAAACATGTATATATGTGTATATATGTGCTATTTAGTTGTTATTTATGTGCTCTAATATGCTTTTAAACGTAATGGTTACTCTTCCATAATATATTGTATGTGTGTTTCCTGTGTGTTTTAAACATGTATATATGTGTATATATGTACTATGTAGTTGTTGTGCATGTGCTTGTATATGCTTTTAAACATGAATTGTGTGCTATACTTGTTTTAAATTCTTTAATTTTATTGTAGGTCTGCAATGCTTTGTTTGTACAACTTAAAAGAGTATAAAATATGTTTTAATTTTGAACTACAAAAACAACTCCAATATAGGTTTTAGGTATCTTTCCCTTTGTCGTATTGTGTGTTCGTAACTTGCAGAATATTATGCTTTTAATGAACATTTCTTACTTAATTTGTGTTTTATGTGCTTTAAATATGTCTTTGTACTATAAATGCTTATATAATATGCTTAATATTTCTTTCTTTCAGCTCAATATACACTTGTTATATATATACAATTGTTTTGTTGGGAAATAGCTCATGAGCTTATGTTTTTTGTTATTCACATCCGACGTTAAATAAAGATTCTTGTATCTTGTATCCATGGAGCGCGTTTTTTTGTTGGTCATAATTTGGGCGCCCTTTTTGGGATGGGACAAAAACGGGTTTTAAGTGGGTTTTATTTGGTCTTTGTCCAGTTTGGAGTTTGTGCCCATGCATGGGTATAAAAGGAACGGTTTCCCTGGTTCAGTCAGTCTTGAAACTCATATTACTTAAGACACACGGGTCGCATAACATCTTAAGCGAATGGAAATATAGTAGTTACGGATACGAATATTAGTAAAGTACGTTTTATTGACAAATCTGAATAAGAATAAGAAAAAAAATTTGGGGGAGCATAAAAATGTCCCAAAATTTTAATGAGCTGTCAGACATTTATCCAACCTCTTTGGAAACCTCGGCAGAAAATTGTAATGCACACATTTCTCAACCGAATACATCCTTAATGCGACCTATAGAATTTACAACTAACATTAAACAAATGCTTTTTATTCATATTTGCCTAGCGGTAATTTTAATGCCATATTGTTTATTATGGCCATGCTGAATTAAATAGTAAACCCATAACTTGGTGTCATACACAATTTGCATTAACATTAAAATAAAACTGCCCTTTGACCAGGTTAAATAGATCTATTTTTAATTGTTATATGAGTTTACATGCATGAGCTAAAAGTCAAACAGGTAATAGAACAATTTACACCACAATGCAAGGGTCATGAATACTTCACATAAGTATGAGATGTCTAAATTTTGGAGAAAAGAGATTACTTGTAAGAAAGTCTATATTCAGAATATATGTTAGAATCAAGCATTTACAAACTATAACCAATCTTTTTTTTGCATTATTTTTCAACAAATCTACAAAATGCCTTCATACTGACGTTAAGAAAATTCGATACAATTTCCTACACTCGGACCAAGAATGCAATTTTGAACAATTTAGCACACTGTTGATTGAGGATGAATATAAAATATAACAAAATTGTTTTATTTAATTTCAATGAATATTTGCATTTTTTCACCCTCACTGCTTGCTAATTTATTGAAATTTCTACTTCGTGGCGTAAAATGTCCATAACCTAACCTCAGTCATTCTCACTACATTTCCTATGCTCCGACACACCTACGACTGAATGTCTACTGAATGTCTACATCATTACGTCATTCAAAACTCGCAACATTTCCTACATTCTGACCTTCATGGACTCAATGTCTACATCCTGACCTTAGTCAACCTCGCTATATTTCCTACACTCTGACCTACCTCTCGAAACAGTCTCGTTGTTACGCATGTTGACATTCAGGTTCAGACATGCACACCGCATGCTGCGAGCCGCCTTGGTAACGTCGGAGCGCATGTGATCCAAATCACGCTCAGTCGCGGTCTTGAGCTCGCTGAAGTTTCGACGGAACGCTACTATGACACGCCATAGTGACAAGAGGCGGCCATGTTCTGCGCTTAAGTAGTCGTTGAAACTCTGGAAAACGAAAAATATATGTCTTTTTATGTATTTCTATTATATTATTAAAAAGAACAGAACAAGAATTTCCACAATTCTCATATAATTTCAGCCAGAAGACTTCAGTTGGCCTGAGTAAGATTGTTAAATATAATAGAGTTGTTTGCTGTTACTTAGTTGTTTTATACACAAAAAAGTACATTTTTTTAGGTGACAATCATTAAATTTAAGTTCATTAGTTTGTGTCTCACAAGTATGAAAAATGTCCAAAAATTTTAATGAGCTGTCAGACATTTATCCAACCTCTTTGGAAACCTCGGCAAAAAATTGTAATGCACACATTTCTCAACCGAATACATCTACCCACCTGCTCTTCTTCGCGCCATTCGTTTTCCTTGATCTCGAGGTCGCTCGTCAGAGATTGGTTGGCTGCCCTGGCCTGGTCCAATTCCTCGCGCAGCATGGAGTTCGAGTTAGCGACACTGGCAAACCTGTAGTGGGGTATGCAAGATGTGTAAACCATACTGTCCATGTTGTATCATAACCTTGTTATTTTATCCGACAATGTCAGTATTGCCAAAGCTCAGCAAATACTGTTAAATCATTTGAATTTGTTGGCATTAAATTTCGTGGTTTAAAAAAAAAACAACTCCTAAAGTTGCAGATTTCTGATTTTGGCACACAAAAAATTAGGAGGAATTTGCTTTTGTCATTTTCCAATGTGTTTGTGATAAATTCGTGGATAAGTGTACCCATTACATAAATTAATGTCCCTTGAATAATAGTGATTTTACAGTTTTCTATCGGACAATGTAAGAATTGCCAAAAGCTCAGCACATAAGTAGAAGCTAGCAAAAAAGTCACAAAGTAAAAAAAATATGAACTTTTTAATGTCAGAATATGCAAATGACACTTGTCCACTTCATATTGTGAAAAAAATAACCTTATACTAATCCTTAGTAACCAAATATGCAAATTGGACCAAGGCAAATGAGCAAAACACAAAATATGCAAATTTGAGATATGCAAATTAGATATATGCAAATGAGGGATATTTATGCAAATGACCACTTTTGCTCCTCCTCCAGCCAGATCTGCTTGAGGTCAAGATTATGCTCGGACTCGGCCATCTTCAGGCGAGCATCAGTGCTGCTAACACGGTCCGACGTGTTCTGTAATTTACAAAGGGGAGGTAATAGGGACCAATCAGAAGAAGAGAGCGGTAATATGCATTTGATTGTGATGGAAGTGATTTAAAGTAACATTTAAATATTGATTGTAAGTGAGATAATACCATACAGACAATAAATTCCTCAAATGTACCTGTTCAATTTTCCTTCATTTTGACATAAGGATCATAATAATTGTACAAAGGTTATTTTTCAGCCACATGGTATTTGCTTTAAATTTTACTAATTTAAATTGACAACTGTGATAATGAGGTATTTGAAAACAAAGACCAGTGGTGTTTTATTAGAAATGTGCCACAGACACTGATGGCCCCACAATTCATGTTTGGACACAGATAAGTCCACTATATATTCTACAGAGGACAAAAAGACAAAGGGCCATAATTCAGCCCAAAATCGTAGCAGCCCAAAATCCTACCGAACTATCATCAATACATTAAGATAATTTAACATTAAAAGTTTGAGCGAGATCCACCCAGTATTTCAAGAGGAGTTAAAAACACAAGCTTCTGGGCATATTTACGTACAGACAGACGGACAAGTGCAATACTAAATGCCTCCCACTTCGAGACAGCAAAAACATCTTGCAATTTATTTCTCTACATTTTCTATGATTAAATAAATAGCACCAGGTTTATCTGGTCTATGAAAAAAATAAAATTTGGCCGCAAAAACAATAAACAACTTTTTGACATACACAAATCTTTGCAGCCAAGGTTTTTCTAAAAAAGAATCTAAATATTGATCTAGACTAAATAGGGACACATATATAAAGACACATTTATAGTTTGTATAGGTCAAATAAATATCGCTTTGTCTTATGGAACATATAATAACAAAATATGACAAAAGATCATTTTTCAAAAAAAATAAAAAAATATCACCAAATTACATAATTACATCAAAGCAGCTTGACAATCATTTTACAAACTAAGCAATCTTTTTGGCTATGCAACAAGACTCTTAAAAGTTGCCAATAATCTGTTTTAACCTTACCTCAAGTTGTAAAACATGTTAATAAAACTGTCAAATGCACTGCCATTATCAGTTACATACATTGCATATCGTAAATAATTCGTATTGAAAATATCTTTTGAGTGAATTTCTGCGGGAAAAAAAATTGTGACAGAACATTTTTTGTGTAAGTAAGGAAATCACCATGACAGGCATCGTACAGACATTGCTGCTGCTTTTTTTCTTCACTGCACTTTTGTTTTTTGCTTTTGTTGGTTATTCAGGTGCTATGTATGTAGTAAAATTGGCAATTATATACAAATTTTTACTCTTTTTTGGCAATTTTTTTGGTTGTAAACAATTAATTCTATTTATTTAGAAGTTAATATCACCATTTATATTATAATTAACTTACTTAGTAAGAAAGAATTGTTAAAATAATACAACTTGAAAGATGAGCAAATAGACTTGATTATTGTTTATCATGAAATGTTAAGTTTAAACGTTATAGTTCATAATTATGTAATTTGTAAACCATCAGCAGAATATCATAACTTATTTGAAGCAAATTTTATAATAAAGTCATGTTGAGACATAACCTGAAAACAAACAAAAATAGCTCTAATTTTAACTTACATGACCCTCATCATATCTGTACCGATCATCATGCCAATTATCCATCGCGGAATTCAGAAATAATCGTCAATTTCCAGGTGAGGTCACCACAAAAAAATTGCAGTTTTTAGGTGCTTTCTCTGATTATGCAAAATAAAATATTTGTTTTCTGTATAACTGTCACTGGATAGTAGTAAGACCAAATCCGTTATCAAATATGTCCAATTATCACAAATCAATTAATTAACACTCATTTGTCCATGTAGGGTCAATATGTGATACTGGGATTGACGCCTGGAAATTAACTTAGTCCGTCGTCAGGTATAATACTTCCCTAACAGTTCATGGGATTGCATCAATATTGTTATAAGCAGATATGAATAATTTTCTTCAGACAAGTGTAATATTTGTGAATTAATTATTACCGTAATATGAAAGATTCGTGGTAATTATTTGTTATATAGAATATTTGTATTAAATAGTTTAAAAGTACACGCTTAAGAAAATGTTTGAGTTATGTACTCAAATAATTATTATGATTTATATATATTCAAACTGTGAATACTTGTATTAACAATAAGATAAAAGTCAAAGACACCAATAAATTAATATTTAATGAGCCCGAGTGTCTATTATTATATCTGATCTGAGCAATTCTAAAAATATATATATATACTTGCCACTTTCAGAAACGAAAAATGAAACACATTGCCAATCTTTTGCAAGAGTCTAAAATTTAAACCAAATAATACTTATTATTTTATATACTTAAATTATTCTTGATTAAATTATAACTACAAGTACTAAATTACAAGTTATCCTTTCTGAATTTTCCACTTTACTAGCACACACATGCAGGCATGCACAATGTGTTGTGACTCCTACAAGATTTATACTGCTTTAAAGAAATAAAATGAAATACATTTTAAGCTGACCAAAGTGAAATTGATTATTGATCTATATATAATACCAATGCACATGTGTGTTTAAAAGTGGCAGCCTGATCNAATATGACTTATTATTTTATATAATTTATTATCCTTGTTTAAGTTATAACTACAAGTACTAAATTACAAGTTATCCTTTTCAGATTCTCCACTTTATTCTAGCACACAAATGCAGGCATGCACAATGTATCGTGACTTATACAAGATTTATACTGCTCGACTAAAGTAATAAAATTAAATATATTTTAAGCTGACCAAAGTGAAATTGATTATTGATCTGTATATAATACCAAATGCACATGTGTGTTTAAAAGTGGCAGCCTGATCATAATATTGTGCCAAAGGCATGAACAATCTACAGAAAGAACAATATTATCGAAGAACCTTGTGCAATTATTTTTCACAGCCAATTTGTTGTTCAATAGCAACATACTGTGAACAATACCATATCATTGTGAAACGCATGTTGCAAGCTGCAGTTTTAAAGTTTACATAAACACAATTATGGTTGCTATGTTTTTTTCACTTGCATTTGATTATTCAATAATTAATTATGGTTTGTTTGTACTTTTACTGCAACAGTTTTTCGTGTGAAATATTCTTGTATACATGAAAGTTCATTAATTTCTGTCAATATTGTTCAAATTATAATTGCTACAATTGTGACCATAAATTAGTTTTTAATATAAAATAATTAGAGGTTTGACCTTGAAATATTGTTCCACACTCAGCCCTTGAATTATATTATATTAACGAAGTGTTAATTAACCCCAACATTGTTTGATGAATAACCATTAGAAAATAACGGAAATATTTCCCTAAATTAAAATGCCCAAAGTCACCAAATAAGTTAACTATTGTATTTTGCAGTACAATAGATCAAAATCAGGACACAATCACCTAGTCATGTACATATTTGAGTTTATATCCAATACATTTTACAATATTTACACAATTTTCTACTAACACAACCACTTGTAAGTCAGATTTCTCGATTAAGCTAAATACAATATTTAAATTCCATTCAAAATCAAACACAATGATCTTTAATCAGCAGGATCGATTGACAAACACAGTCTACTACTTAGAACAACGATTACGTTACACCCTACCCAATCAGAACAGATCTACACCAATCCTTATCGATACACGTTATATATTCGCTAATGCAGCCTAATAGGACTACAGTTTCAAATTGAAATGCAAATTTTTAAATGGCTTATCTTGCGTTCCAAAAATATAGTCGACAATAATTGTGCGTTCAAATTACCAAGCATTTGCACTTTCTATTCCTTTATTTGCTTGCCTACCACGATGTATGTAAAGCTGAATAATATTTGCCAATGCAGGGAATTGAAAACTTTCAGGTCTAGGATTTCAATCTTTTTTTATTATCAAATTTACATTTATTTTAAAATGGCATATACAAATGACAGATTTATGCTTTCAGAATTGTGCTTTTAAAATGCTATTCATTGGAACTGTATTCTTATTCTGAAATATCAATTTAAGAGTTTGATTCAAACTCTATAATAGAACAATTTTCTCTTTGAAATAATCATATCTTTATATATGCAATACCTTTTTCAACATTTACACTTCAATCTAGTAATTTTGATAGTGGTAATTTAATATCAGTTGAATTAAAATGTGTGAATCTTTTGATATTTTATATACAAGTTTGATGTTATTTCCTACAAAATAAATTGGACCAGTGCAAATCATTCAAAATTTTCTTTACAATTATTGAATCTATTAACCCTTTCCAACCAAAAGCAAAGTTAAAATGGCTAAATGCAATCTGCATACAACCAGAACAGCCTGCAAGTAACTCGCAGGAATGTCACCTGTTTTATGCTGTTTGCTGCTCATCAGTATCTTAGGCTTTAAATTGAAGCCTAACTTTAACTTTTATCTATTAAAAAGGTCTTTAATATGATTTTTTAAGGGACTGCAAACCTGTCAAAATGCCTATTCAAGCAGTAAAGGGTTAAGAACAAAATCCTCATTGGGAAATTAATCAAGAATGCAACAAAATTGTAAACTGCAATATCTACTCACCCCTGGATTATATCCTCTCCGAGACATGTTCCATTAGAATTGAACGGTATCCAGGATAGAAAGGTCCCCAACCCAAACTGCGGTATTAATTCCTAACCAGGCACGACCACCGTCGTAAACGAGTGAAAAGTTCAATCAATTACTCTTATAGCGCCTTAATAATAAGTATGAAAATTTAAGCACGGGGCTCAACAATAGATTATAGTTCTTATCGGCAACGTTCAAGTATTGAATATACAAATTTGTTCGGTGTAAATCCTTATTCATAAATGACTGAATGTACACAAGAGATAATCAAGCAGAACTGAACGACGATCGAACTGACTGGTTCAAAATTTTATCTATCAATAATCCGGAGTACTCAAGTTGTAATGCTTTAAAGTTTAAAACAGAACTCCGTTAATGACATTCAGGTCACAATATTGAACGGCAAATGACTAACAGTCACCTCTTATGTTTTACGAAATAATTTAAACCCGTTCAAAATCTTATCAGAGAGCTACCCTTATAAACAATAAAACCATGATTTTGTTATGTCATCACTAAATCCACTGCCATTCATACAAAATGCATTTCTAACGGGACTTGCACACAATATTGTCTTAAATGGCTGTTTTTCAGTAAGGATTATATATATATATATATNGTTTGCTATTCTGATAGTGGTCTTAGAAAAAAATCGAAGAATATGCTAATTTTAGAAATTCAGCAGACGACATTTTAGCAGACGATAAATTTCCCAGCATGCAAAGGGTTAACGTATGAAGAAGTGCTATAATGTTGTTTCTGTAGTTGTTTATTTGTTACATGTTTATTTAAGGTTTGTTTATTTGCACTTTTTAGTAAGATCAACTATTAAGTTGAGCATTCAAATATTAAATACAATATTTGACAAGAAAGACTGTTTATATTTGATGTTACAGAATAAGCAGTTGTATTTCTGGTTGTTGTTAATAGGTTGTTGCATACTTTTTATTTGTTATTCTTTAATTACAGAGCAAGACATACCATGTGGCTGAATCACCTCAATATATAGAGATATAACTGTTAATATCTTTAAATTAACTTAATAAGGAAGAATGTTATTACTTGTTATAAAGCAATTAACATAGTAAGTATTACATAACTAGCAGTGTCCAAACTGAAGACACTTCTTTAAATTTAAAAATAATGATAATTATATCTTTTTATATATTTAAGATAATAAATAGAATAATACGTTACTTAATCATAACCATACACAATTTACAAATGATAAAGTATCTAGTTATTTACAAAAAAATAAAAAAAAAAAGATAAAAAGCATTTGTTCTTAAAAGTTGCAAAGCAAAATGAAATTTTGCAACTCAACTCAAGATCCCCAATTCACCAACCAATTCTTAGACTTTGGACTAAATAATCTGGGTGATTAAAGGCAAACAAATATATTCAAAAAAATTCTTGATATAATTTTTATTTTTTTAAATTTCTCAAAATAAAGTTTTCTTAGTATAGACATTTAATGACATTTTTTTAAAGATACCAAAATCAGTGAGCATGAAGTCCCTTTATATTTCAAGAAATATTCTAAAAGTGATAATAGGTTAATTCAAATTTCATTTGTTGTACAATTTGTTGATTACATTAGCAAACTAAGAGGCATATATTCATATTATATGCAAGCTCAGAAGTATATTTTCTTGGGTCCAAATCTTTTCTTCATTCTTAAGTCTCGTAAGAAACTTGGTTAGTGATTACAGGCCCAGATCTTTAAAATAACAGGGAACTTATTTATAATGGTTAAATAACAAACTGTTACACAACACAACACCATAATACATGCAAGGTAACACACAGAAAGCATGCACAAGAAGGGGAAAATAACTGATTATGCTTGAGAATAAAGTAAAAGAATCAATAAAGGCATTGGCTTAAAGAGGTTAATAAAATGAATTTGTCTTTTTCCCCCAAAAAAAGAATTTCTAAGGCAAACTGTAGTCTTCAATGCAATAAAATACAATTATCACAACTTGCACATAAAATAGGTTCAAAATGGTCTTTTTTAGCATACAAACAAATAACTTGACACAAATTTGTATAATAACCATTACCATGTAAAATAGAGAAATCTTTAATTATTACGGTAATGTTCTATTTTGTTGTTCCATTATTCATTTTTTAAAATAGATATTTGACTTTTTTTAAAGAAAAAGTATAAAAAAAACAAGGACTTTGAATTTATAGGAAACAACAAATTTTATCTTTCCAATGAAACAACATATTATAACAAAGGTGACTAATGTTTTAAACAACAAGAGTGAACAGGTAAAGGTATAAAAACGTGCATAATGAGGAATCTGGATACATCACAACACATTTTCATATATGTTGCTATGGTAACTTTCCCCATAGCAACCACACTACTCACAGACGGCGGGTCGCGCAGGCTACTTTTGGGCTTATTCTCCCTGGAGGCAGGTTTATTTTTAAACTCCGCCTCTTCCTCCAGTTCGGTACATTTACTTTTGTACTGCAGAACCTGCGTAGGGGGCCCAAACAGACGCACTGAGTATTTAATTCACAGGAATTTTATTTTTTTTTATTTCAAAGGGACTATCTGAGTTTCTAAAGCTCTAAAGGCCCTCATCTAAAGCTTTGTGCCAAAAACAATGTGTGCAAATAGCCCTCTGAAAAAGACAAGCGCCGTGAATAAAATTGATGAAAGGATGCATAGAGTAGCTGCTTATAGCAAAAAGGAGTTTTCAAAAATTTGGTGTTGAAAAATTGGTTTCAAATCATGTCTATGAAATATTTATAACTTTAAACAACAAATTATTTATGAGCCTGGCTTTGGGAAAACAGGAATTTAAGAACGTGCCTTAGGTGTTGTCCAATATTAACCTTTGCTAAACTGGGACTACACTTTCTGCTTTTATGATTTTTTTTTTGTTTAAAGGAAGTCTCTTCTAAAAACAAGAGCACAGCATAGCGGATGCCAACGCTCGGCTGTGGGTGCTTGGATTTTGTTCTTTGACCTTTGACCTTGAAGGTCGTCATTGACCTTGACCTTTTCACCACTCAAAATGTGCAGGTCAATGAGATACAAATGAAAAAAAAAATGTTGACCTTTGACCTTGAAGGATGGCCTTGACCTTTAACCACTCAAAATGTGCAGCTGTATAAGATTCACATGCATGCCAAATATCAAGTTGCTATCTTCAATATTGCAAAAGTTATGGCCAATGTTGAAGTTTTCGGACGACGACTAAGAATACGACGACGACGCGGCGGACGAGAGGGCTATGACAATACCTCGGGTTTTCTTCGAAAACAGCCGAGCTAAAAAATCACTCTAGAAGTGAAAGTGAAGTCAAAGCAGAAAGTGTCATCCCTGGTTAGCCTGTGGGGACTGCACAGGTTAATCTGGGATGACACTTTAAGCACATGCATTAAGGCCTGTTTTCCAAGAGCGACCCTCAATTATTTTTAAACCTCCCAAGCTATTCCAAGCACTTCTACAACAAATGAACACCACCAAAACAAGAAAACCACGCCATGCCACCTTCACCTTGTGTGGCCTTCTGACCTTACCCTTTTTTCAAATTCGTATTTCGACTTCAAGTCGGCATAGTCAACCTCTAAATCTTCTGTTTTTTTCTTATACTGAAGAACCTGTATATTAAAATAGGCGTAAGACTGATGTATATACATAGTTTTCTCAGCTACCATGGTTATGAAGTTTCTTCTTCCCATCAAGGTGAAAGATGTAAGCTGAAACTTTACAATATCTAGAAAAAAGCTACATGATTAGTTGAAACTAGCCTGAAAGGAACGTTTTTGTTAGCAGAAAAGTTATAATAGCCTGAAACAAGCTATTATATTAGCAGAAACTTTTAAGTGGACTGGAACAATTTATTTTGTGTGCTGAAACTTTAAAATAGCCTAAAATAAGCTAACAAGTTAGCTGAACTTTACTATAGCCTGGTAAGAGTTTTAAGGCAAGTGATATATTGTCAGAGTTACAATACGTTGAGTTTACTGACAAGTGATTTTTTTTGTCAGAGTAACAGTATAGCGAGTTTACTGACAAGTGATTTTTGTCAACAGTTACAACATAGCGAGTTTACTGACAAGTGGTTTTTTGTCAGAGTTACAATATAGTGGGTTTACTGACAAGTGGTTTTTGTCAGAGTTACAATATAGCGAGTTTACTGACAAGTGTTTTTGTTAGAGTAACAATAGAGCGAGTTTATTGACAAGTGATTTTTTGTCAGAGTTACAATATAGCAAGTTTACTGACAAGTGTTTTTGTCAGATTTACAAATGAAGCAAGAAAACAGACAAGTGTTTTTTGTCAGGGTTACAATATAGCGAGTTTACTGACAAGTGTTTTTTGTCAGAGTTTCAATATAGTGAGTTTACTTACAAGTGATTTTTTGTCAGAATTACAATATAGTGAGTTTATTGACAAGTGCTTTTTTGTCAGAATTACAATATAGGGAGTTTACTGACACGTGATTTTTTGTCAGAGTTACAATTTAGTGAGTTTATTGACAAGTGCTTTTTTGTCAGAGTAACAATATTGTGAGTTTACTGACAAGTGCTTTTTTGAGAGTTACAATTTAGTGAGTTTACTGACAAGTGATTTTTTTCAGATTGCAATATAGCGAGTTTACCAACAAGTGATTTTTTGTCAGAGTTACAATATAGCAAGTTTACTGACAAGTGGTTTTTTGTCAGAGTTACAATATAGCGAGGTTTCTGACAAGTGCTTTTTTGTCAGAGTTACAATAAAGTGAGTTAACTGACAAGTGTTTTTTTGTCAGAGTTTAAATATAGTGAGTCTACTGACAAGTGATTTTTTGCCCGA
>VMBQ01007128.1:25449-46266 GCA_007657795.1 Dreissena rostriformis | reverse complement strand
GGGGCTTATGTCCTGGGGGCTTATGTCTGGATACCCAAAAATGCATTGAAATTTCTAAAAAAAAAAAATATAGTTTAATATTTGGACTAATTCTTTCAACCGGGGGACTCATAGATTTGCAAGTTATCGAGTCCCAGGACTCAGATGAGAAACTTTGTGAAAATATCACTGGTTTTAAATTAAAAATTCAGTTAAAATCTCATTTTACAGCAGAGATTAAAATCTGACCTGTAAACAAGCCCCAGATTTATTGCCAATGTTAGGTTACCTCTTCCCATTTGATCTTTCTTGAGTATTGTTTTTGTTCCATTAAACTTTGCTGAAGCATATTTATTGGTAGCCATCACAAGGCAATTAATCAAGGCATCGTCTATGAACAATTTCAAGAAGTCTAATAGCTCCTGACTTCTCATTTCAATGTTCAACTTTGCATGACCGGTAAATGGGGCAACTTATGGCTGAGAATCCTCCTGTGTACAGCAATTCTCCACATCAAATTGATTCTAATCGGTCAATGTCGGGCACAAAGTAAATCATTTAAAAGGAGACTTTTCTTGCCTCCATGAAATTAATGTGCAGAGTTAACATTCTCTGGATGAAGAAATTGCCCACTTCGACAACTTGCCAGACCCCTGACTTGTCATATTATACATTGAATTTGAAATAACAGACGGCTTATTTCAAACATGTTAATTTATTAAATTGGTTACAAGAATCCTCTTTGGCTATAATTTCTATACTGTTCTATTTCATTACTATACTGGACATAAGCATAAAAAGCAAGTGACACCAAACAGGCAAACATTATGTAGGTTGGTGTATAGAATTATGAAGCTACTGTACATGTTGTTATCATTATTTTTAGAAATTTTAGTTGCTTCAAAGTGTTGTTCCCAAAAGCTATCCCGGTATAAGCTATTATTTGTAATAAAATAATGTATATACCGATTGTTTTTGTAACTTTTCTTCAGGAAATCAGGACCATCGTAAGAGATCTAGAACAATCTGCGCGGGAAATTCTCACGCAGATTCAAACCGTGCATCAGTCAGATGGCATCAAATGTGGTAAAGCCTGTAGATTTTAGCCACGCTCTTTTAAAACTCAGCTTAATGCATGTGCGTAATGTGTTGTCCTCGATTAGCCTGTGCAGTCCGCACAGGCTAATCAGGAACTACACTTCGGGCCTAAACTGGATTTTTGCTAAGAAGAGACTTCCTTTAAATGCGGAAAACCATAAAAGCGGAAAGTGTCATCCTTGATTAGCTTTCACTGAGTACACAGACAAATCTTTTACAATTCTTTACGCACATGCAATAAGCCCCATTTCCCAGATCGTGGCTCATTTGTGTTTATGCCCCCTTTAAAAAAAGGGGGTATATTGTTTTTGGCCTGTCTGTCTGTCTGTCCAAAACTTTAATAAATATTAAAGTTTTGTCATAACATTTGCAATATTGAAGATTGTAACTTCATATTTAGCATGCATGTGTATCCCATGGAGCTGCACATTTTGAGTGGCGAAAGGTCAAGGTCATCCTTCAGGGTCAAAGGGAAAAAATTAAAAAATCAAAATCAAAATCAAAGCGGCGCATTAGGGGGCATTGAGTTTCTGAAAAACACATCTCTTGTTACTTTTTGTGATGGGTCCCAGACCCATTTGTTTGGAAACTTTAAGTTATGAAACCTTGTATATTTTTGAAATGTTACTGATTTTAGTAAGTTATAGTATTATACTTCCTGCTATAAAGTGAAGGAGGTTATACTGGCATTCCCATGGAATCGCAATTCTGCGTGCCTTTAGACACAAACTTACCGAAGCAACATTCAAATTTTTCTTATAATATGACATTGTCAATGTGCATGTGGGATTTTTATCATTTTCAAATTGCACAAATTATGTCCCTTGTTCAACACATTCTGTATCATTGAGTTTACAGTTTTGGTGACCCTATGAGTTGTTGCAAATTTCATAAACAATTGGCAAATCTAATTTCAATTGCCCATAGTTGTTCAAACTAATGTTTGTGCTTGCTTTTTTTAAACCAATTTTATTTTTTATTACTTTGGTAAATGTTTTGTTTTGCGTCCTGTTTGATATACCAGTTTTTTCTTGATAAATAATTGTGAATGGAACCAGTTTTTCTGGCCTAGTTGCATGTTAAAACACAATTATTTCTATGAAAATGTTAAAAGTATAAAAACATATTTAAACAAAAAACTGCAGGTTAAATATTTCCAGAGCAATTATGCACTATGTTTAATTCCATGGGTACTTAACTACAATTTATCCATAAATTTTGGTGCTATTTAATGTGATTTGTTCAATATATCAGCTTATGTCTGATGTGTGTTATATTAAAAATGCAAATGAAATACCACTATTGGGTTATTTAAACTAGTAATTTATGTGACACAAACATTATATCTTGAAAACAGGATTTAAATTAAGTTTCACAAATTTTACTGAATTTAGCCTGAATAACGCTACCATGGAGGCACCATTAGAGCATATATTGTGCCAAATACCTTGATTATAAAGTTTCATTATCATGTATTGTTTCAAAAAGCTTGATTGTAATGTTCCATGATCATGTAGTATTGTGCTAAATAACTTGATTATAACTTTTCATTATCATGTATTGTACCAAATACCATGATTTTAATGTTTCAGTAACCCTATTATTTACTAAAACCGATTACGATTAAGTAACCTATTGATTAAAAATAAATATCTGTATCTGCTTAACATATATATATGAGATACAATAGTATGAAACTCAACCCTCAGAATACAAATGGTAACTAGTCCAATTATTCATTTGTGCCATGATGATTGTTTCATCCAATGATTTGTCCATATGGAAATATAAATCATTGTTCTTTTCAGTTCAAGACATTTGTAATGGAATCACACCATTGTTTGGAAATATTCAAAAAGGGATGCAGACCCTGGCTGGGAAGATTCCCGATAGTCAATACTACAGGTAAGTTTGTGTTCCTATTACATCTTCCTTGTATTCCCATTTCTGTTCCTTGTATTCCCATTTCTTTTCTTTGTAATCCCATTCCTGTTCCTTGAATTCCAGTTCTGTTCCTTGTATTCTCATTTCTGTTCCTTGTATTCACAGTTCTGTTCCTTGTATGGGCATTTCTGTTCTGTGTATTCCCAGTTCTGTTCCTTGTATTCCCAATTCTGTTTACTGAATTCCCATTTATATTTCTTGTATTCCCAGTTCTGTTCCTTGTATTCCCATTTATGTTTACTGTATTCCCATGTCTGCTCCTTGTATTCCCAATCCTGTTCCTTGTATTCCCATTCCTGTTTCTTGTATTCACAGTTCTGTTCCTTGTATACCCATTTCTGTTCCTTGTATTCCCAGTTCTGTTCCTTGTATTCCCATTTCTGTTCTGTGTATTCCCAGTTCTGTTCCTTGTATTCACATTTCTGTTTACTGAATTCCCATCTATGTTTCTTGTATTCCCTGTTTTGTTCTTTGTATTCCCATTTCTGTTCTTTGTATTCCCATTTCTGTTCCTCTCATCCTTCTATTTATTTGGGTTGGTCAGCTTAATCCATTAAGCCCCATTTTCCCAGAGCGCAGCTAATCTTGTTTAATATCCTGCCTGCTCATTTCAGATACAGTGACCAGTGGAGGTTCCTTATTCAGCGCCTGGCTTTNTTTTTTTTTTTTTTTTTTTTTTAGGGGGAATTTTTCCCCCAATAAGGGGAAAAAAGTATACTTTTCAGGGTGGGAATGCGGCCGAATTTCGGCCGTGGATTTGACAGATTGAGGGCCCTGATTATAAAGTTTCATTATCATGTATTGTTTCAAAAAGCTTGATTGTAATGTTTCATGATCATGTAGTATTGTGCTAAATAACTTGATTATAACTTTTCATTATCATGTATTGTACCAAATACCTTGATTTTAAAGTTTCAGTAACCCTATTATTTACTAAAACCGATTACGATTAAGTAACCTATTGATTAAAAATAAATATCTGTATCTGCTTAACATATATATAAGATACAATAGTATGAAACTCATCCCTCAGAATACATATGGTAACTTGTCCAATTATTCATTTGTGCCATGATGATTGTTTCATCCAATTATTTGTCCATATGGAAATATAAATCATTGTTCTTTTCAGTTCAAGACATTTGTAATGGAATCACGCCATTGTTTGGAAATATTCAAAAAGGGATGCAGACCCTGGCTGGGAAGATTCCTGAGAGTCAATACTACAGGTAAGTTTGGATTCCTATTACATGTTCCTTGTATTCCCATTTCTGTTCCTTGTATTCCCATTTTTGTTCCTTGTATTCACATTTCTGTTCTGTGTATTCCCATTCCTGTTCCTTGTATTCACATTTCTGTTCTGTGTATTCCCAGTTCTGTTCCTTGTTTTCACATATCTGTTTACTGAATTCCCATTTATGTTTCTTGTATTCCCAGTTTTGTTCTTTGTATTCCATAACTGTTCTTTGTATTCCCATTTCCGCTCCTCTCGTCCTTCTATATATTTGGGTTGGTCAGCTTAATCCATTAAGCCCCATTTTCCCAGAACGCGGCTTATCTTGTTTAATATCCTTCCTGCTCATTTCAGATACAGTGACCAGTGGAGGTTCCTTATTCAGCGCCTGGCTTTCCTCGCAGCCTTTCTCACCTACCTACAAACAGAGTCCGTCATCTCCATGCAAGATGTGGCTACACTCATTGGGGGTATTGATATATTAATATGCTGACATGAAACCCAGGGAGATTTTTAGTCTTAAACTTATTCCTAAAGGGAGTATGCACGATTTCTATGTGAACAAGTAATTCTTGCAATCTTGAACCAACATATCAATATGGCCTAGGAATGCTAAACAACATAAATTAACAATCTGTATATGGTACTTGGAATCAAATATTCTTTACTTCAGTAAATTTATTAACTGGCTGGTTAAAGCCGATGCCCACACTTTTACTCGTATTTGTTAGGAAACAAAATTGTGTCTTTGTGTCGTACGAACAAATCTGCACTAAAACTAAATTTAGATTCACATTGTACATGCATGATATACATGCTGGCGAATTCGACTGTACAGACATTTTCGATTTAAGAATTAAATATCTGGCTTATTTTGCATTTTTCAACACATGTTCTTCTTAACTTTTATTTTAATTTATATTGAAATATGTAATAAAATATGTATAATATGTATAATAAGTTGTTTACACATTTTATATAAATTCATAAATATCAAAATCGTGCATACTTCCTTTAAGGATTTAAAGAAAAGTGTATTGTTTTNACCGACACCACCACCACCACCACCACCACCACTACCACCACCACCACCACCACCACAGTGACAAAAATGTATTCACACAATGGCTGCTACTACAACTTATAGCCCTTTAGGGGGCATGCATGTTTTACAAACAGCCCTTGTTACAAATAATTTTGGACAAAGGCACTTCTAAAAATAATAAAAATAATAACAAAGTAATGATCTTGTGTGGAGTTCATTGTTCCAACCTGTACCCGGCTTATTATATGAACCACCATGTTGACATAATTGTGTACAAATTAGAATATTATTTGCTTATATGATCTTTGTTACAATAGAATTGATTTGCACTCTTGGAAAAGGGGCCAAATGCATGTGCATAAAGTGACAATATCCGCCTAAACTTGATTTTTGGAAGGAGGAGACTTCCTTTTAACAGAACATTTCACAAAAGCGGAAAGTGTTGTCCATAATAAGCCTGTGCAAACTGCGATGATAACACTTTATGCACATGCATTTAGCCCTGTTTTCCCACATCGAGGCTCAATGATTAGAAATTCTTCTTATTTTCAGGAACAATCTTATAAATATAGCTCATCTACATCTTTTTTTTCTCTACACAGCTGCATCTTGGATGCAATTTCTTATTTTCCTCTTTTATTTCTCTTTTATTTCTGTTACAGTCCCGATTGGCAGTGAACGCAGTGACGGCAGGAGATTACGGGCGACCAATGAGAATTGCCAAATTCGTCGGTGAACTGGACTCCGGGTTTTGCCTCCTGAATCTCAAAAATGACTCGCTCCGCAAGAGATTTGATGGACTGAAGTATGATCTCAAGAAAGTGGAAGAAGTGGTGTATGACCTGACGATCAGGGGCTTGAAGCCTGCGGAATGAACAAACTGTGGACTCACTTTGTGAATCTTATGTAAACTTTTGTAAACTTTTTTTAAGCAACTTGTTCAAAGTTGCGTAAAATTGTGATTTTCAAAATAATTGTCATATATTTAAAAAACAATGTTTGCATTATGATAAAACACGGGAAATAAAGCTCTGCACTAAAAAAAGGTTTAAACTATTGGTTTATTAATGGATAATCATCATTCGTAATCGGTAAAATAAGAAAGCGTTTTTAACGCTTTTACTCGATAATTTGGAAAATACTCCTGAGTTTTACTATAGCGGTTATGTTCCGCAGTTTAACATGAAAGGCTGCATGGTTCAGTGGTAGTGCTTAGGCTATTTCTTTCAGGGGACTTGGGTTCGAATCTCGGGGACAGCAATATGTTTCAATTAACTATTTTTTCTTGCTTTTTTTAATTTGTTAAGACTAATAAAAACATTATACATTTGTTAGTAAACATATTTAATGACATTTAAAAATAAATAAAAAATCTGTGAACAAGTCCCTTTAAGACATTTCACTATAAACATTTTTGTCAATCTTATTTTAGTAGGTCATAAAATATTTGCTGGTGAAAACAGTTGTTTGGTTTTTGTTTGAGAAATTGATCATCATAATGAGACAAAATGTCAGCAACAAAAACCAGGATTCTAGGTAACAATTCAAGGTTTAAGGTCAATTTTAGGCAGTTTGTACTTCTAACTTTTACCGCAGCATGAGTTTGTACAGCATGGATGGATTTTCAAGTACATTGGAGGAAATGATAACCCTTTGAGCGCTGGAACCGGATTTTGAAGGCCTTTGCAAACAGTTTGGATCCAGATGAGACGCAACAGAACGTGGCGTCTCATCAGGATCCAAACTGTTTGCTATTCTGATAGTATTCTTTGAAAAAAAATCAAAGAAAATGCTTATTTTAGAAATTTAGCAGACAACATTTTAGCAGACGACAAATTTCCCAGCATGCAAAGGGTTAAGCATGATGATATGCAGTGTTGCGGGCAAAACAAGAACCATGTCACTAGGTTCAAGGTCAATGGTCAAATAAAGGTATTTCCAATTACCTTGAACAATATATCTGCATTATGAGAAAAATTGTCGAAAACTAAAGCAGGTCCATATGTGCAAGGTCAAGGTCACAACTCAAGGTGAAAAGTCAATTTTAAGAAATAGGTACTTGACATTTTGTCCAGAGCTAAATCTTGTCTCGCACAGATGGATTTTCAACTGGGCAAAAGTTTTCAGGCACAAGAACCAGGTAACTAGGTCTAAGGTAAAGGTCACAAATCAAGGTTAAAGTTCAAAACATAATTTTAAATAACTTTGCAGTAGTTAAAAGCATTCCAAGTGGGGCACCCTGTAGGTAAGTCCCTAGGTTAAAGGACAAAGTCGCAATTTAAGGTCAACGGTAAAATAACAGAAATCAATTGAGACTGTGTCAAATCTTAATCTAAATATCTTTTTAATGATGGAAGTAGCTTTGTGACGATGGCACTCTTGTTTACATATGAGCCTCATTCTGTGAAAAGGNCAAGGTCACAATTCAAGGTCAAAGGTCAAATTTAAGAAATAAGTACTTGACACTTTGTCCAGAGCTAAATCTTGTCTCGCACAGATGGGTTTTCGACTGGGCAAAAGTTTTCAGGCACAAGAACCAGGTAACTCGGTCTTAGGTAAAGGTCACAAATCAAGGTCAAAGTTCAAAACATAATTTTAAATAACTTTGCAGTAGTTAAAAGCATTCAAAGTGGGGCACCCTGTAGCCAAGTCCCTAGGTAAAAGGACAAAGTCGCAGTTTAAGGTCAACAGTAAAATAACAGAAATCAATTGAGACTGTGTCAAATCTTAATCTAAATATTGTTTTAATGATGAAGGTAGCTTTGTGACGATGGCACTCTTGTTTACATATGAGCCTCATTCTGTGATAAGGGGGTTTAATGCATGTGCTTATGCAGTCTGCACAGGCTTAACAGGGACGACATTTTCTGCTTTTATTGTATTTTTAGTTTAAATTGAGACTCGTCTTGACAAAAATCAAGTTTAGACACAACGTGCACAGGCTTATCTAGGATGACACTTGACGCAAATGCATTTAACCCTGTTTTCTCATTAAATTAAACACAACATTTAAGCACTGATTGATGGAATAATCATACCATTTTAAAATCCAGATTTTTTTATGTCCCCGAAGGTGGGCATATAGTGATCGCACTGTCCTTCTTTCTGTCTGTCCGTCTGAAATTCCGTCACACTTTGTGTTAAGGTTTCGAAAAATGTGGAAAAAACACTTTGCGTTTAGGTTTAGAAAAATGTGGAAAAAGGGGGCATATGTCATCCTATGTTGACAAGCCTTGTTTTTTCGAACATGATACACTTTAACAGTCAACCATAACACATGTTCCTTAATAAAGAGGCTCGCTTGTTTAAAATTGAAAAGTTTTATCGAACTGTGTACATAAACATTCAATAAAGTCTTATTGGCATTTAAAACCTCAAATTTTATCATTCTTTATTAAGCACAATCTGGTCATTTATAGCCCATATTTTTTTATTAACACTGATTAATGATTTCTTGTGTCTTAAGTCTATTCTTTATTCTGAAGTCAAATAATGTGATGTATATGATAATTTGCAAGACTTGTTTAGCTTTGAATATTTCGTTCATATGATACACTTGTTTTTTCATGTTCATAACTTTGTTAAGTAGACATTATAATTAAACGTCATTAACTTATTGCATGTGTTTGTAATTCCTTGGTGTTTTGTGCAGTTATTGACCCTTTGAGCGCTGGAACCAGATTTTGAAGGCCTTTGCAAACAGTTTGGATCCAGATGAGATGCCACAGAACGTGGAGTCTCATCAGGATCCAAACTGTTTGCTATTCTGATAGTATTCTTTGAAAAAAATCAAAGAAAATGCTAATTTTAGAAATTTAGCAGACAACATTTTAGCAGACGACAATTTTCCCAGCATGCAAAGGGTTAAATCAAAATTGATTGTCAAATGATGAATATTGTTTTCTATTTATTTTATATGAGTCTCGCTCTGTGAAAAAGGCTTTTAATTCATGAATGGTAAGCAGACCGCACAGGCTTATCTGGGACGACACTTTACGCACATGCATTACACCCCCTTTTCACAAAGCGAGGTTCATATGATCATGCGTGGATATATGGATACTTATATAACTGTTAAAAAAAAACTTAATAGGCCGTTCTACCTGAGGAATATTGCTTTTTATGCCTCCGTTAGGGTGGTATATAGCAGTCGAACTGGCTGTCACTCCGTCCGTCCAGCATTCCGTTTCAGGAGTTTTTTTCCTAAACGCATACAGATATTTACCTGATTTTTGAGTAGTTTGAGTTTTGCTCCGGTTCATCAATTTTTGGCGAAGTAACGGGCCTTGGACTAGGAGTTTTCTTTAAAATAACTCTTTTCCGGAATTTTATACGAAACGCTTTCAGAAACTGACCTTATTTTTGGAGTGTGAGTCTTCCTTCATGACTTACATATCATGTTTGAGTTTCGTTCGTCCATCGTTTGAAGAAATTACGGGCCTTGGACTTAACAATTTTCTCTATAATTACACTTTTCCGGATTTTTGTCTTGGTTTCTTTTATCTTTGGCTGTACCAATGATTGACTATTTATAACATTGTCATTGTTTTGTACAAAATAAACCCCACTTATGTTTGAATCCACATAATTATATTTTGTATGCACCCCTTCGGAGAAGGCATCATATAGCAGTAATTCTGTCTATTGAATGCATTCAAATGAAACTTCATATATTGAGGACTAAAGGGAGATGAAGTGCACAGAACACGGAAAATAACTCTTCACTAATTGCAGAGTAATTGCCATTTTTTTACGTTTCTTGTGCAGAGCATAACATCATTAGAATTGAAGGGATTCAAGTTATAATGACGAGGAAAACGAGAGGAAATACACAGAACAACGACCATAGCTCTTCAATAATTACAGACTTATTGCCTTTTGTTAAAACTCGTTCTGGGCAGAACTCCATTAAATTAAACCTTTATATTTGAGCTCGATTGCATCGAAAGCTTTAGGCTTTTTGAAATGTGCTCTAGTCAGATACCTGGGTAGAACCAGTACTTGGTGTCTATGGGGAAGATCTAAAGAACGCTCCCACAGTAGGGATCGAATCCGTGACCTCCCTGTTGCTAGGCGTACGCAATATCCATTGCGCCACTGCGAATTGAATTGAACCGTATTAGACTTCATGTATGATTGAGTCCTGGAGGGTTTCAAATTATGATCTAGTAAAATATTTTCAGATGGAGGAGTACGCACAGTACATGGACCATAGCTTATTTTCTGTCAAAACATGTTTGGGGACATTCATCGCATTACTGTTGCAGCGGTTGTTATGTCACAATGTGTTGTCAGATAACTGAAGTATATGACCTCGTCATGCGAAGATAGGTAGTTGTCATTCACTACAGGCTGGTCAGGAGCTACCCTGTCCAAGATAGGTAGTTGTCATTCACTACAGGCTGGTCAGGAGCTACCCTGTCCAAGATAGGTAGTTGTCATTCACTACAGGCTGGTCAGAAGCTACCCTGTCTGTTTATGAGAACACTAAGCCCTGTGTGACTATGGTGGCGAACATAGCATCAGACCAGCCTTCGCATCTTCGCAGTGTGGTCAGGAGCTACACTGTCTGCTATAAAGTCACACACGACATAAGACCCATTTTTGCTTGACGCGGCTCATATAGAACATGCGTGTGAAGCAGAATAAAAAACTTTAATTGCTGACTAAATTTCACGAAAGTTTACAACAACACTATGCTCCTATGACAACGTAGTTCAAATTTCTTCTTTAAAACACGTTAACATGGTGTGGGGCAGTTTTTTGTGTAAAGCTTACCAAAACAAAATCAGAACCTTGTTCTAGTAATATTAAGGCTCTTATTTGAGCACTCTATAATTATGCACAGGAGGTAAGCCCATATTTTTTATATATGCTATAGTCTCTTTTATAGCATATATATATATAAAAAAATATGGGCTTCCCTCCTGTGAAATTATGTACTATATGCACTATTCTAATTTGTGCATATATGACTCTTGTAACACTCATAACTTCTGTTCCAAGCAAGCTTACGGGCTGATGTTTGGCCTGCGGCTGGTTCAGTGCGCCTACTTGATGGCCCACATCATTCCGGGGTGACCAGTGCGCCTACTTGATGACCCACATCATTCCGGGATGACCAGTGCGCCTACTTGATGGCCCACATCATTCCGGGGTGACCGGTACTTGGGGTTCAGTNGCTACTCTGTCCAAGATAGGTAGTTGTTATTCACTACAGGCTGGTCAGGAGCTACTCTGTCCAAGATAGGTAGTTGTCATTCACTACAGGCTGGTCAGGAGCTACCCTGTCCAAGATAGGTAGTTGTTATTCACTACAGGCTGGTCAGGAGCTACTCTGTCAAAGATAGGTAGTTGTCATTCACTACAGGCTGGTCAGGAGCTACCCTGTCCATTTATGAGACCACTAAGCCCTGCGTGACTTTATGGAGGCGAACATAGCATCAGACCAGCCTTCGCATCTTCGCAGTGTGGTCAGGAGCTACACTGTCTGCTATAAAGTCTCACAAGACATAAGACCCATTTTTGCTTGCCGCGGCTCATATAGAATATGCGTGTGAAGCAGGATAAAAAACTTTAAATTGCTGACTAAATTTCACAAAAGTTTACAACAACACTATGCTCCTAAGACAACGTAGTTCAAATTTCTTCTTTAAAACACGTTAACATGGTGTGGGCCAGCTTCTGTGTAGAGCTTACCAACACAAATTCTGAAATATATTTCCACCTCAAGTAAGATAATTGATACATAATTCTAACAGTCATGGCTGTTAATCAGTTAAATCCTATGCATCGTAAGTTTTGGACTCCTACAGTTTGAAACCTTGTTCTAGTTCTATTGCGGCTCTTATTTAAAGCATCTATAACGCTCAAAATCAACGAATTTTCGTAATGTATATCGTTAAATAAGGTTAACATATAAAAAATCATTGTTCCTTATAGCAATAGCCAGAATTTCAACGTTATATGTGCTCTGGTAACATAGATTTAACACGATACAAAATGCTCTTTTTTTATGGTACACTATATTCAACACATGTTCATGTACCAATGTAGTGTTCATGTGTCGTATGAATAGATATCGTTGCGGGAAATTAAAATGAAATTTATTGTGCCACACAAAAATAAAAGAGAGCATTTTGTATCGTGTTAAATCTATGTTACCAGACCACATCTAGCGTTCAAATTTTGGCTATTGCCATAAGGCACACTGAATATTTTTGTGGTAATTTTATTTTACGAAATATATGACGAAATTTCGTTGAGGCTTTAAGCACTCTTTATGTGCCATTCGCGAATCTGTGACGAAACTTCAAATCCCCATTTTATACAATTCAGCAAGTCGGGCGGAATGTAAACAAACACATAAATTTGCATACTGGCCGAAAACTGTTTCAGATTGAAGAACGGCCAGGGTGGGTTTATGACCGGCAAGTCATTCCCTCTTCGTGTTGACACTCTGGCCAGCTCCGTTGGCCCAGGCGTTTTCGTTCTATTGTGTCTCTTATTTAAGCACTCTATATTCACTATCCTTGTATGTGCTCATATAACACTTTTGTTGGCCTGCAGTTAGTTCAGTGTACCTACTCGATGATCCACAGTGACCGGTACTTGAGGGACTGAGTTTCGCAAACACAGCCTTTCGGACACTGCGGTTTCATTAATTTAAGAATGTTGAATGAATTTAGTAATTGGATTTATTGAGTATAACATATTTTTTGTATATAGCGTACAATCTGTTTTATTCGGGTTGCTGACTTCTTAATTGAGTGTGTTACTTACATATTTAAATATTTACATCTTGTTAGTTTTTGTATAGAATGTGTACATTTTCTGTATAGATTTGGGTTTCGTTATTTACTATAAAAAATAAAAATAAATATAAAAAAGGAACATCATCTATCAATGTTATTGTCATACGACTGTTAATTCATATATCGTGAATTGACGCCACCTCCTGTCCTTTGCGCCACCTCCTTGGAATTGGCACCATCCTTTTTTGGAAAAATGCAAAATTATCTAGTAGATCTGCAAGAAGCCAATTTTTGTGTGAATTCACCAACTTGTATTTGTTGAAAGCAATCGTGTGATGTCGTTAGAGATTTAATTGGTTGTAAATATGCTCGTCACACAGGCAAAAGACATTGATTTGCTTTTAAAAACTCCACCATGCCACAACTTATATAAAGGTCCTCACGTTTTTCCAAATGGATTCTGATTGTATGTTTCTGTACATTTGTGGATGAATAAATCTTCGCTGAATCGCACTTCATTGCCCGATGTTTAAAATAATGCGCAATATGTTGAACAAACATATAAAACCTACTCACCATGTAAACGTATCGATAATATTCCAAACATCCGGTCCTTCGCGCCACCTCGGAAGCAGCATCGGCTCATTTATTAACCCATTTATGCCTAGCGTATAGAAAAAAATGGCCTTGGCAAACAGCGTAGACCCAGGTGGGACGCCGCATAATGCGGCGTCTCATCAGGATCTACGCTGTTTGCTTAAAGGAATTTCTTTAAGAAATATTCTGAAAATATAAATAAATATACGAGACATCCCTAATTTTGGAACTGAATTGATCCAATTTAGAAGGATTGGAGAGTACACTCGGTATAAATGGGTTAATGCATCTCAAAAAAGAGATGGCGCCCGTGATTTACGGCCGTGAATATGGTCTACCAAGGCTTATGGTGACAAATGGCCCATGTGTACACACACGGAGCCATTCTTTATGAAAACCGTACGAATGTCATAGAGTGAGCTCTTATAAAACCGTATGACTCTATACAAACAATGTATATGAAATTAATTAAGGAATTATTCGAAACTAAATGCAATTAGGAATAATTAAATAAAACCATGCTAATCACGTGTACGGCTACAACACGTGCTTAAACATTAACTTGTTTACCTACTATTTTCACCGGTCAATTCACCAGTTAACTAAAAAAACTTCAACATATTTAGGGATAGTTTCAAACATGTAATATTTCAAGTACATGAACTCTCTTTATAAACGAAAGAAATCCATGATCGTTACGTAATTAACATAAGTGTCCATACCATGTTCGTGATACAAATGTAGAATTTATAACACATTTAATTTAATGGATTTGCAAATGTGTGCTATACGTTGAATGCAATTATCCTGTGTAAAAATATATGGATAAGAAATAAATATATTAATCATGTTCTTTATCGTGTATATTTTTTGATGGGCTGCTAATTTTCGCGTTGTATCGCTTAAAGCCATGTTGGTTGGTTATTTTTGTGTTTTGTTGTTCTTCAATTTAAAATTATAAATTTTCGAAAGATTGCAATGTACTTGCTTTAAGAATCTTGTTGTTGTTTCTTTATATTTCAGGTCGACGGAAACTATTGTTTTGTAATTAAGTTAGCTTCAATATTCGCTTTGTAAAAAAAAAAATAAACTTGTATAAGACGGTAGTGGTGGCAACGTTGAGGACAAAAATTACTAAACAAAAACTATTCAATTCTTAATGAGAAATTACGGCGTAAACTGATAATATTTCTACAAATATAGATAATCGTGATACGATTGATATTCCGATATTTACTTCGGAGAGCAGATTAGTCTAGACAATTGTTTAACAGAACATCAAATAATCTGACTCAAAACAATGTTGTGCAATTCATACCTGGGTGTAATAAAGTATTGTTTTGTTACGTTGTATTTTTATCGCCAGTAAAATAACCTTATCAATTACCGCATATAGCCCCCACTCATCACAGATCACAAATTATATAATTTTGCGATGAGTAGAACACAACGGTTATACAAATAAACAACACTTATTCTCTGGTTTAACATCTCATCTAAGGCACTCACCCCCGGAAACCCGATATGATGTGAAAAGTTGGACGTGCTTGGAAAAGTTTACAATAAACTTTGCTGAATTTCGGTAGGGTAAGTAAATCAAGTTCTATAATTGTTTAAAGGCATTTTTTGAATTAAAATATCTTTTGGTATATGCAAAGGAGGTATTATCATGTATGTTAGAAAAATCCTGGTTACTATTATTCAGGATTAATTGAAATATGGCTATTTGAAGTCGACGATGCGGGGATTTGTCCCTTATTTAGCACTTTATTTACAAATTTCTTTTAAGGTATGCCAGTGAAAACGTTTTTGCACCGAAAATGATATCAACCAATGCCCCCCGAGTNACGATTATCTATCAAAGGTACGTTATGTAATGATGTTATTGTCATACGACTGTTAATTTATATATCGTGCATTGACGCCACTTCCTGTCCTTAGCGCCACCTCATTGGAATTGGCTCCATCTATGTTTGTAAATGCAAAATTATCTAGTAGATCTGCAACAAGCCAATTTTTGTGTGAATTCCCCAACTTGTATTTGTTGAAAGCAATCGTGTGATGTCGTTAGAAATTTAATTGGGTCGAAATATGCTCGTCACACAGGAAAAATACATCGATTTGCTTTTAAAAACTCCACCATGCCACGACTTATAAAGGTCCTCACGTTTTCAAATGGATTGTGATTGTATGTTTATATACATTTGTGGATGAATTTATCTTCGCTGAATCGCACTCCATTGCCCGATATTTAAAATAATGCGCAATATGTTGAAAAAACACATAAAACCTACCCACCCTGTAGAATTATCCGTGACATTTCAAAACATCCGGTCCTTAGCGCAACATCGGAAGCAGCATTCGCTCATTTACTTTCACCGGAAAATTAACAAGTTAACTGACAAACTTCAACATATTTTAGTACAGTTTCAAACATGTGATATTGCAAGTACATGCACTCTCTTTATAAACGAAAGAAATCCATGATCGTTATGTAAGTAACATAAGTGTCCATACCATGTTCGTGATACAAATGAAGTATTGATAACACATTTAATTTTCACAATGCATATATAAAACATAAAGCAATAGATAAAACATTGGCCATTCATAAAATGAATTAAAAGAGACTTGTATGTAATTATCCTGAGTTGAAGCATATGGATAAGAAATAAATATATTAATTATGTTCTTTATTGTGTATTTTTGTATGGGGCCGCAAATGTTCGCGCTGTATCGCTCACAGCCATGTTGGTTAATGTCGTGTTTCTTTGTTCTTCACTTTTAAAATTTCGAATGATTGCAATATATTTGTGTTTGAATCTTGTTGTTGTTTCTTTCTATTTCAGGTCGACGTAAAGTCTTGTTTTGTAATTAAATAAGATTCAATATTCGCTTTGTAAATTATTTTAAACTTGTGTTAGTGGAAGTGTGGCTTTTATGACGAAAAATACTAATACAACTATTATATTCTGTAAGAGCAAACACGGCGTAAACTGGATAATATGTCAACATATAAAGATAATCGTTATACGATTTACATGTTTTTGTAGTGAACTGTCAAAGCATGAATAATTTCACGGTTGTTGAATGCGTGATTTAAATACTCGACATGCATGAGTGATTTCTTGATGACGTGTTTGGAGTAGAAAATACACATTATTTTTATGCTTTCCGGTGGTTTATAGACAAATATCAATGAATTAAAACTGATAATTCACTGTAACAAACAGGGACAATTAACAGTGAAAATTATCGATCATTTTCATTGTTTTACCGGAACTATTTTTTTGCAAAAATACAAAAACAATCATTTGTAAGCATAAAATAAAATAAATTCTGTTGGATTCGGTGGAATAACAATTGAATTCACGAGTGATCACAGAAAAATATATTTTCACTCGTGGCGCAGGTGTTTAAATACAGCAGCATTTTCTACCTGAAATCTCTTTCCCAAAACTATGTGACCTCCCTTTAAAACTACCTCCAATTATTGCAAAATCACAATTCGTATTCAACTTCTGAATAAAGGTTTGTTGAAAAGTTTGTTAAGGTCAGTCAAGTTCTGTTTAATTTAATTCAGTTCAGTTTCGTTCAGTTACTGTCCGTTCCGTTCAATCCATTTCCGATCAGTTTAATGTTATTCAGTTTGGTAATGGAATTTTTCTATTAAATAAACTGCATTTCTGATAATTAAATTGCTGTGTTTAAGCTTGTGTATTGGTATTCAAGGTTGATAGTTCCATAATTTTTTACCACGTCCAATCATTTTTAATATAACCGCAAAATTACCGTTTAAATTCAACATCGATGTCTTTCGAAGATAAAAACAGCAGTTCACGGACACTGTTTTCAATCCGACAATTGTTCAACGAAACATCGCGTAATTCGAGTACATTCCACAGTTTAATCAATTTATTCCTAGTGGACTCTCCCATCCTTCTAAATTGGATCAATTTATTTCCTAAATTAGATGTCTAGTATATTTATTTCTATATTTAGAATATTTCTTACAGAAATTCCTTTAAGCAAACAGCATCATGCGGCGTCTCATCTGGGTCTACGCTGTTTGCCAAGGCATTTTACTAGACGCTAGGCATACATGAGTTAAAGAAATCGAAAAAGAATTCTCACCAGTTTCATTCGAGTAATATATTCCAACACTGATATCATGCAAGGATATAATTTAACAATTGTAAACATACACAATACAAATTAAAGCATACATTGAACAGAGCTTCCCTAATAACCTCTTTAGGGCGAAACAAAATATAACTCAATAAAATGCTGTAATGAACACACTTTCTTAAACCCCAATGTGCCTGTAAAGTATCGCAGAAAGATGAAAATAAGAGAAAATCGTGCAACACTATAATGAACGAATGAACATTCATAATGCTATCGCCATTATCATTTTTAGAAATTAACAAGATGATTTCGGAAATGTATAACGTCCACAAAAAATGCGCAAACGTTCTATTGGGAAGTTTGTTGGCATAACAAATAAGCACACTTAGAAATAAGCAATGAAGAGTTTTAAACGCAGAACGTCCACAAAATGGCATATAATTTCATTCTGAAACGCTATGTGCCATATCTCAATATAGTCATGTAGGAAACATAATATGGCATAAACAAGCATCAAAATACAGTAATCTACGTGTATATATAGACAGAATGCAACAACTGTTAATTGTGCAGAGGATTCCTTAAATATCCCAAACTAAATTCACTGTCTTTACGGACAGTAGTGTAACCGGAAAGAGCGGCACTATCATCCGTTGTAGAAGCGACATCAAACGACTCGGTCGTAATTTTGGGAATAGCGTTGGTCGTTATGTAACTATCAATTGCTTGAAACTCCGAGACATTCTGCACTTTCGGTTTCGAAGTTGATGCATCACTAGACTTGTTTGGTGAATCGATGAGTAGGGGGACTCATATTCCCCGCCGTAAGGTATCCACTGTTGGACACCCGGATACCAGGGGTCACATTTCCGGCGCCTCCGTCACATGCTTCTCTATCCGTCGCTCTATTTATTACACCGGACGACACGTTCCTATCGCTGCTTGTGAATGTACCGGCGCTGCTGCCGGTTTCGGCCTGGAGTTCGCTGATGCTGTCGTAATCCATGTTTCCGGGTCTCTTTGGTAACGGCGGCCTCGTGTTAGGATTGTAACTGACGCTTCCTCCACTGTCATAATTAGTGTTCTCCAAGTATAGCGGTGTTAGATAGTTGTCAATAATTGAAAGTCGACCGTTTCCTGGCATATACATGTACTCATATTCATACCGTAAACTATGAGGGCATGCAATTCCGAACGTATTTATGTGTTTTGTTTTTGTATAATATTAGAATAGGTCTGTTTCTCAGTACTGTGCAGCTGATAGCTTTAACTGATCGTTTGAAAGTAGAAGTATATTATATATTTTTTATAAAGATCACGAAACTGCATTTTAAATAACGTAAGTTCACAATGCAATCTTTGTAGTAATACAATCATACATCGTTTATTTTTCGTTTTTTTTATAAGCCAACACTATCTTTTAATAACTATTTAATGATCTTTACAACTATGTCACCTGTGGCATTTATACTTACGTATTTCCAGACAGCAGCCGTGTCGTCTACACATGAGCGTTACGGATACGATGAGGACAAGCATGAACACACCCAGTACCACGATGGCTGCTAGCATCCCCACATGAACGCTGACGGAAGTGGATGGAGCATGGCTGTAAAACAAGTGCATGTTAAATCATTGCATTGATGTGGCGATCAGCGGGCAAACTTCCAATATCACGATGACGGCATACGTCCCAACATGAACACTGGGCGTGGATAGAGCAGGGATATAAAACAAGCACATGGATTCTAACATGGCACACGGTCAGATCCAGAATGGCTGCTTTCATCACCATATGAACATTTGCGGAAGAGTAGGAGACATGGTTGCGAAACAAGTGCATGATCGATTTTAACTTGGTTATGACCACAAGTTCAAACACGGTCAGATCTTAAAATGACCCAGCCTAATGGTAAACGAAATTGGATGCTTATCTCTATATTTCGGTTTAGTTACGCACGATGTATTATTGTAGCCAAATAACACAAACAAAGCATGTTACATTCGAGCCACTTGGCCTCAGAGCCGTATGTCATATGCTCCACGCGTTAAAAGAAGCACATGATTGTTAAGGCATGTGAAATTTGAATTTTATTGTAGATTATGCACTTTACAAAAGTTCAAAACCACACTAACGCAAGGGCCATGTAAATTTATTGATGTTTCACACAGAAGATATATGACACCATCAAGGGCAGGAAATAATAATAAAAAAACATCTACATACAAAGTTCACCATGTACACGGGATTATACTAGCGTGATGGACTATAAACTAAAACATCATTTCCGGTACCTTGCTGGCAGAAAGCACTTGTTGCAGACGTCAGAGGAGCCGCAGACGGAGCGGTAGGAGGCGGCCGGTCGCAGACGGTGGAACAGTGTCGTCTGCAGGTTGAAAATGTCATTATCTCTGGATCCGATCTGAAAACATGTACGCTTTTAAGGACTGTGTCACTTAGAAGGGCCCCAAAATCCCATGTTGGTGACAAGATTACAGAACAAGTATCAGCTAAATTCCTTTTTGGTGACAATATTTCAGAACGAGTGAACAAGTATCAGCCTAATCCATTCTTGGTGACAACATTTCAGAACAAGTATTAGCTAATTTCCTTTTTGGAGACAATATTTCAGAACGAATGAACAAGTATCAGCTAAATCCATTCTTGGTGACAACAGTTCAGAACAAGCATTATCTAAATATTTTCTAGCTGACACGCTTTCAGAAAAAGTTTCAGTTAAATCGCTTTCTGGTGACACAATTTCAGAACAAGTATCAGATAAATCCCTTCTTGGTGACAAGATTTCAGAACAAGTATTAGCTAGATCCTTGCTTGATGACAAGATTGCAGAACACATATCAGCTAAATCGATTTTTTGGTTACAACATTTCAGAACATGTATCAGTTTATTCCCGTATGGGTGACACGATTTCGGAACAAGAATCAACTAAATCCCTTATTTCTGACAGGATTTCAATACAAGTATCAGCTAAATCCCTCTAAGTGAAAATATTGCAGAACAAGTGCAGAGTATCAG
>VMBQ01007128.1:9737-24855 GCA_007657795.1 Dreissena rostriformis | reverse complement strand
TTAACCCTTTGAGCGCTGGAACCGGATTTTGAAGGCCTTTGCAAACAGTTTGGATCCAGATGAGACGCCACAGAACGTGGCGTCTCATCAGGATCCAAACTGTTTGCTATTCTGATAGTATTCTTTGAAAAAAAATCAAAGAAAATGCTAATTTTAGAAATTTAGCAGACGACATTTTAGCAGACGACAAATTACCCAGCATGCAAAGGGTTAAGACCAGTTTCCCAGAACAAAGCTCAAATGTTACCTTTCACTAGAAGTCCTAATTTTTTATCACTCTCCTGGAAGGCTTTTTCAATCCGCTTTTTTTCCTTCTCTCTTTGTTCAAAATCAGCACTTAAACAATAAAATAGAAACAGCAATAAACTCATACTGTAAAATATGTCTAGTAATAAACGCATTCATTATTCAGACTGTAATTATAAACATACAAATGTAATAGAAATGTCATAAACAAAATAATACAATATATGTAAGTTTAATAAAAAAAATAAAAAAATGCCATGTATAAATAAGTGTTTTACCTTGATGAAAGTGTGCGTACAATGGACATCAGGAATCCAGACTGCAATAAATAATAAAACATAATTATACAATACTTTCACAATCAACACTCGTTTACATACAGAATATTATGCTAATCCATAAGTCCAATAGTATGAATTATTCGAGTGGCTTGGGTAATGACATATCACACCAGACATTCTCAAAAGTATTTTTAGACCACAGGACATTCGGTCCTCAGGATGCGTGGACTTAAAAAACTTGCCGGACCACGATTCATAGGACCAAAACTTCACGTCACCGACTCAAATTTATTGACATAATGATAATTGGAAAAATGCAATGGAAAATAAGCAACACAACACTGAACAATAACAAATTACAACACACTCACAGTATTCTACAGAAAAATATTTAAACCAAAAATTAGTTGAAAATAAAGAAATTTTCTCCATTGAAAATTCAATTATTGTAAACTGGTATGCAAATTGCTGTTAAAACAAGTTTTCAGATACTTTTCAGGTTTGTTTTCTTTAGATGGATCCCTTCCCCATCCCCCCCCCAAATTTATTTCTTTAAAATCATGCAAATTTCCCAAAATTTTAAGTTTACATTGAAAAAAGTTCCAACTTTCTCAGTTTTGTGGATATTTCCCCCCTGAAATTGAAGGCCAGGTCTTTTTCCCTTGCATTAAGAAAAAGCATTGTTCCTAGTTAAGTGACTGTGACAGTGACTCAAGAATGTTAATAAATTATTTTTACACACAAAATCACATTTATACTTGTTAGGAATTAATGCAGTATCCAAATCAACAGAACACACGTGGGACATCAATAACATAATGAAACAGAATAACTTTTAAAAGCACACAACAATTTATCGGTATTACGAAAATTACATTGACAACTTTTTCACGGTCGCAAAATTATATGACAACTCAGAATCATGCTACAAATGTCAATAAACTGGAAACAAAGATATATAAATAAATGCACTATAAAGCGTAAATTTGATCAGGAACAAACTGTTAATGCCCCGATTACAACGATCTGAGTTTCAGAATGTGTTTTTGTTTAACTGTAAAAACTGATGACATAATTACTCAGAAGCGTTTAGTGCGCGTGCGCATTACATTTTTTATGAATGTAAACAAAAATACGTAATTTTCACAGCTCATATTTCTTTTAAGCTCTATTTCATTTTCAGATTTTAATTCTATGAAATAAATAAACTTCTGTTCTTTTATTATTTACCGGACATTTGGACCGGCAACATAACATTTTCAATCGGACCTGTCTTAAAAACAACGGTCAGGTCTTTCGGTACGTACGCGTCTGGCACTTTTGGGAATGGCTGTGACAGGAGAGGCAGAGTCTCGATTGTAATTTATGAAATTAGTGCAAGCACACAAGACTGATGTATACTCTTGGAGCAATTGTATTGCATACTAATCCTCTATAACAAAAACTCAAACATCTCTATTTTCTTAAAATGTCCGCCTCCTTTAATGAGGTACAGTGCAGTAAACTATAAAGTATTTATAACGACAACATCATTATTTGTACAAAAAAGTAGTCAGACTAGAATAATAATATTGTATAAAAGGAAGCATAAAAAGGATTTTTTTCGGTTGAATACACACAAATTGCAGATCAGGTTTTATGTTGTTAACGCTGGAATGAGGATTGGATAAAAATGTTACTGTCATTTTAAAATCTCGTATTGGAATAAGTAAAATTACAAAATTGAGTACCCCGGAAATATCTCTGAGAACAACTTCCGCTTTTCAGCTATTCAGCTTTGTAGTAGTACTTGTAGGGTTGGCTATATCAGATATTGTCAAAGGTCCCCTTTGACTACAATTATTTTGACTTTTATTAGATTAATACTTGTAAATTAAGTATGCAATTACAATTTGTCCTAAATCCTATTATACAATCTATGACAGGATTCAATTAACTACCATGACAAATAGAAGGTCTTGTATAAAACAATAACCAAATTGTCATATGTGAGAAAATTGCGCTGTCAGTCTGGTAATCGAACTAGGGACACCTAGCTATAAGGGCGAGCGCTCTCCCGACTGAGCTAACCGGGTTGCCACACAACCTCTTCCCAAACGACGTGACCAAGTTCATACAGTGACATACAACCCCATTTGAATATGAACTCGTCCTTAAAAACTGGGATTTAGCTTGTTATATAATTAACCAATGGCCTAGTAGAGTAAACCCAGGTAACATCACTGTCAGTTGTTGGGAGCCAAATGTCAATGGCGAGAAAATTGTGCCAAGACAAGAGTCCAGGACTCAATCCCGGGATAGTCCATATAAACGGACTCCCTGAGAGCCTATGATAATTTTTGCTTTGACGGCTCTGGGAGTCCATATGCACCCCTTCATAAACATGGGTGCAAAATTTAATCAACAATGCAAGGGTTAAGGAACACTGAAACTGCAAGAACTTATCAAAGTTTACCTGTCTAAACCACAAACTCATCCAAATGTACCATTAAAGCAAGAAATAATTGCTTTTTATTGACTTCGTTCTTCTTTCGTACGTTCTATCCACCATATTGGAAACTGTTATTTTGTTGACGACTTAAAAAGTGTTGTTGTCGTTTAGGTCGCAGTACACCAATATTTTGAACATCGGGTTATGTGATGTAGCCTAAGTCGACGACGGTGTAAATTATTCGACACAAAATAAACTGTTTCAAATTTCAAAACATAAAAATGTCAACGAGAATAGTGTGTTGAAACATCGTCGTGTTTTTTAGGGTGCATGCACAGGATAAAGTCCGTAGGTTGCCATTCAGGTAAATTTAACATGGTTATAGAGTTTATTTATTATTTTCCTCAATTTGTCTCGACCGAAGTCTGTTTAATGAAGCGCACGGATTCTCTGCGCTGAACTGCACCCATGTTTATGAAGAGGTGCATATGGACTCCCAGAGCCGTCAAAGCAAAAATTATCATAGGCTCTCAGGGAGTCCGTTTATATGGACTAAATCCCGGGACAGCTCAATATCAATCATATTGCTCTTTCGACTTAGCTAATCGGGCCGCAACACAACAAATCTCCGTTTACTTGACCAAGTGCAAAACGTGACAAGAGTAGCGTTTTAATGTTAAACATACATCACATTCACAATATCCGAAAACTTTAACAATCCGAAATGGTATCCTATTACAAAATTCTAATGAATTTAGAATAAACAAGCGGATTTTTAAATCAGTTTTCGAATACAAAAAAAATAAATAAAGAGTATTGTTACAAGTTTTACCGATTGCTTTGACTTTCCGGGAGAACTAACAGCAGATTTTCCATCCGTTTCCATTTTTGCAGCCATTCTCCCACTTCCTGTATCACATTAAACTATCCAATCCATAAACATAAATATTGAATAAAATCCGATGGTATCATCAAATCATTAGTTTGGTATTGTATTTCGTAAAATATTTGTCATTTATACAATTTTATACTTAATTCATTTCAATAAACTAGTTGTATGACGTAATCTTTTAATTCTTTTAATTATATTTATGAGCTGGATCTCTCAAGACGTCGTCTGTACCAAATGACAGTTCTCGAAGTTCATGTGCACATTTTATGCATTTAACAGGTTAAAAATGTACATAAATATTAATAGCTACTGTACACAGTTATAATAATGATTAAAGAACCTTATAGTTGTCACCATTCAAGTGCTTCTTATTTCCTTATTTGACAAATATGTGTTTATACTTGTAGCTACAACCTGCACACATTTGGATTCAGACAACCAACCCTCATTGATTAACACATTACATCTTGTAGTTGCATTCAAAAACAGATGTAATTAAAAGTCTGCTATGTTTGAAAAAAAAATCAGGTAATGTTCTGGTTGTGTCTATAGGTAATCGTGGCAAACATCCAATGTTAGGGTAACTGTACGGGCTTGGCATTTCAGCTCAGCGTCCAGTCCATCACATGAATTAGAGAAAAAATGGATGGTCAGACATTCAAAGGCGGATCCAAGGGGAGGGGGGTGCATGGCGTACGCCCCCCCCTAAAATCGCCAAAGTAAAGTCAATTCATTTGATGTTTCACACTTTACTAGATATAAATCACCTATTTAAACTCATTTTTCTTCTTTTTCTTACACAACATTTCCCACTAATCACAGACAATCGCTAAATGTTTTACCTTTAGACTCTCTGTTGCCTGGTTTGATAACTGTCAGTGTGTTCTTCTTTATAGCATTTCGTCCGGCTATATCCATCCGTATTACGTATAAACTATGCACTTTTTTGGCATTAAAAGAAGGTACTTTGATAAAAGTACATAAGGCGTGACAGTCACATGCTCATGAAGTGGTTGTCAAAGCCTTCAAAATCACTAAAATTGTGGAGCTTACAGGGGGGCCTCGCCCCCCTGGACCCCCTAGGAGGGCTTTGCCATGCACCCACCAGAGGCCCTAGCGCAGGCTAGCGGCACCCTGGACCCCCAGCAAATCTTTCAATATCCCGCCCCTCCTAATCAGAAATCCTGGATCCGCCCCTGGACATTGTCCATCAACTTGTAGGACTTAAAACCAAACACATCATTTATTTTTTAGATAGAAAATTGCATCTACAAAATAAATGACCTGGTTTCTTTAAAGTCCTATACAAAGTCTGATGTTCAAAGTTTTCTCTTATGTACTCCATGGGACCTCATATGCTGATATGGTTACCCTTCATTTAGGCAGAACATTTTCAATTTTAGTTAAAGACCAGCAGAGCTTATAATGTGAGAACTTTTTTATCCACTATGCACGAGCCCTTATTGGGTGAAAATAGAATTTCTGCTAGTCCAATATACACATTCCAGACATGCATAAGCCCAAATAAGCATGAAGATTGTGGGTGTTATAGAAGCATTTCAAAGTAAACTCAATAAATACTGTAGAGGTAAATGATATGAGGTGTAATAAATACCATTCCATACTAGTAAATGGCTAATTGATCTACAACAGGTTGCCAGTGTGATTAATATCCCTTCAAAGTTTTGTCAGCTACGTCCAAGAGGAAATAACTCAGGAATGTGTTTATCTCTCAGCATGAAAAAATGCCTCTTATTTACACTCCATTGTGATGTTTAATCACTTGGAAATTGTTGAAGTATTTTGCCCCACAAACTGATCTTTGTAGGAAAACAAACCAACCCACTGACAGGGTGACTGACCTACACCCCACAGTCCTAGCTACAATTATCAACAGTCCTGTACTGCAATCTTCACATCACATGGTCATAACATAAAGCTTCCCAGTCATGACTTGCTGCCTCCATCTACATGTTCCCCATCCCAGTCCGCAAACACTGTCCAGCACTCACTTTGTGATCAGACAAGCGAAGTAGCGTAAACATGTTAACCCTTTCAGTGCGGGAACCGAATTTTGAAGGCCTTTGCAAACAGTTTGGATCCAGATGAGACGCCACAGAACGTGGCGTCTCATCAGGATCCAAATTGTTTGCTAGTCTGATAGTATTCTTTGAAAAAAATCGAAGAAAATGCTAATTTTAGAAATTCAGCAGACGACATTTTAGCAGATGACAAATTTCCCAGCATGTAAAGGGTTAATGATGCTGTGCCACATAGTTACCCTAACTCTAGGAGACTAACCGTCAATAACATCATCAGATCATGAAACATGTTGAAGGCATTTTGGTATAATATTGTCTTCAAGAAAGCCAGAAACATTGATTTTGAGTATTTTCAATGAATTGACTCAGCCAGGTTTATTTTACAGAAAAAACTTTATTGGCGAACTCCTCTCACATATGGAGTGGTCGAGATGGCTGCATCAATCCATGTCATCGAGTCAGTGGGGAAGTTTCTGGGAGTAGGAAATTCCTCTAAAGAAAATCTGCAGAAATGGAAAATGAAGGCAGAGGAAAAAGTGAAGGTATGGCAGCTCTGTTTCAGTCAAGGTTTTATGTGGATGATTTTTTCCTGATAATGATCCTTGCTTCCTTTTTTTCTTTTATTAATGAAAGTGTTATGATAACAGTGCTTCTTGTTGTTACAAATTTTTGTGTGAAAATTACATTTGTGAGATCATTCCTTCTGCTTAAATTATTTCATTACATTATTGTATCCTTTTCAGTGCATTTTACATGCAATTTAAGTTTCGTTTTGTCTGCTATATCACTACTGTTTCTTGTAATAGCAGAAGCTGGTAACACAAGGCTAACTCTTACAGTGCTGGAACCGGATTTAGAAGGTCTTTGCAAACAGTTTGGATCCAGATGAGACGCCACAGAACGTGGCGTCTCATCAGGATCCAAACTGTTTGCTATTCTGATAGTATTCTTTGAAAAAAAGTGAAGAAAATGCTAATTTTAGAAATTCAGCAGACGACAATTTAGCAGACTACAAATATCCCAGCATGCAAAGGGTTAATCAGCTTTCTTAGATTATAAACGACAATGGAGCCTCGCTCTGGGAAAACGGGGCTTTATGCATGTGTGAAAAGTATCATCCCAGATTAGCCTGTGCAGGATTACACTTTCTGCTTTTATGGTATTTTTTGTTTAGAGGAAGTCTTTTCTTAGCAAAAATTTAACTTAAGTGGACTGCACAATCTAATCTGGGACGACACTACGCAAATGAATTAAGTCTGATTTTCCAAGATCGAGGCTCAATTAAAAAGCGTAATACAGTAATGGTTGGTTGCAGGCCAAGGATTTTGGACTGAGTTTAGGCAGCAGTGCTGTCTCTGTATCTGGCAGCCAGAAAATCTTGGAGGATGCAGAAAAGATGCTCACGAGAATAGACCTCTTCCAAAAACTAGAGGAAAAACAAGAGACCCAGGTAAACACGACATTTTTATGTAGCCATTGAGTTATAAGACCCTTGTTCTTGGAAAACTACCCTTAATGCATGTGAATAAAGTGTCATCGAAGATAAGCCTGTGCATCCCTGACCCTAACCCTCCTGCACAGGCTGGGTTAATTTTTCCATTATCAATTTCTACTTTGCTTCAAAGCAATTACAAACACACACAAATAATATTTTGCAATTTAGGCACAGTGGTGTCCTAGCGATTAAAGTCTCTGGGGGAACGCCAGATGTTGAACTTCAATACTTTGATATTAAAACCACACAGCTATTCATACTGCTTTGATCAAGCCCCTTAAGATCAAGACCTTAAGTGGCCTTATTAGCCTGGTTTTACTTTAGTTAAATTATGCCAAATACATATTTTACTTTACTTGAACAGGCAGTTGAGTACAAGGTTTTAATTTTACGTCAAAAAGCATGTGCATTTTCCCAAAGGTGCTTTGAAATCCTACATTTTCCACTTCAAATGTTTTGTTCCCTAGGATTACAAATTCTGCAAAACCTGTTCTTCAAAAGTCTGTCATCTTCATTGTTTAATACTGAAAACTTTCTGTTTTGTCTAGGACTGTGTATTGGCTGAATCTGAGAAGAACATAGAGCCAACACCTGGACCAAGCACTGTGGCTGCCTCAGACCAGTCAGTGGAGGTTGATGTTGACAATCTGGAGCATGTGAACAAAATAGGGTCAAAATCTAGCACAAAATTCACTGAAAATGAAATGTACAGCACGGATGAGTCAGACACTGATATTGACAAAGCTTTGAACAGAAAAACAACCAAGTCTTCTTTGACATTAAAAAATGTGGATACAAATGTCAAGTCAACTGGCGAAGCAAATATTTATGTGAATAATGCTAAAAATATGTATAAAGTGGGCTATCGGACAGAATCAAATCTACCAAGTGATCAGGCTGCAGCAAAAAGCAGTTTAAAACCTAAAGTTGTTTTCTTTGATGAATCAGCAGCGAAAGCTCAAAACGTTTCCTTTAAAGATAAAACAATTGTGAAAAATGCAACTGACATTTGGTTCAAAGATGAGACATTGGTGAAAAATACAACGGGGAAAGTAAAGAATCAATCATCAAAAGAATCAAATAAATCAACAACCAATAAGCCCATGAAGACCAGTGTTGACAAAGGCAAGCTTGTGGATTCTCAAGCTAAGACAGATACATCCCATGAACAACAAGAAAACAGCACAGGTAAAATAAAAACTCACAGGGATAGAAATTAGTGGTTATCTGTCCCACCGGGCCCGTAAATTAAGGTCTGGGAGAGTCAATTCCAAAATTTGGTAGTCCATCCTGGCAACTACCATAGCTTTGTAGCAAGCTTGAAAAAAATCCAATGTTTAATGATATTTCTTTTAATAAATGAAGTTTGAGCCCCATAAAAGGGCACTATGAATTAAATCATGTCAGCAATGCTACATTGTTATCTGATTTTTTTCTCTTAAAAGTAGATTTATAACGTGTACTTGGTTCTGGGTTCCTTATTCTTTTGCAGGGCAACCAAAGTACCAAAGTTAGTTGTCCATCTGGGCAACCTACCGTAAAAATATAGTTTCTATCCCTGCAGGTAATCTGAAAGACTTAGGTTGCCATGATGTAGATAGAGACCTGTCTGTCTTGGGTGTGGAAGTGGTGGACAATTCCTGTACATCTGATCAGCCCGGCACTGGTGTGAGGAACAAGGAAGAAAAACAGAGGTAACAAAAAGGTCATTTTAGATTCATATAAAAATTCAAAGCGCTGAAGGCACTGAATTTGTTCGCTTTTGCATAATCTTAGAAGCAACTCAGTTTTCAAACTTATGTTATAGCTTTTTATATCGCAACTTTGAAATGAACACAACCCATTCAAATTTTAAAGAGTGTGTCTTAAAGCACAGGTTGAGATGTGTGTGACTGTTTATCCTCATATTTATGTTATAGAGTTAACTTAGACAAAATAACAACAATATGTCTTTTTTTTCACAATTGGTCGCTGCACTGGCAACCATCTTCAGAATTGTGGTTGCCTTGCTAAAGAATAACGATCCTATAATCATGTACATGTTGTGATATGTGTATCTNGCAGGGATCATATTTTTTTCGGTTTTGTCGGTCCTAGACCGATTGGGGTCATGAAAGACCGATTGAAAATCCCAAACAGTCGGTCCGATTCTGTCCCGACATACGTAAAAAAACGATGTAAAGTCTATAAGTTCCCAATAAAATTCGCTATTCAAGATCTGTCTGGCTAAAACTTACCATCGCTAATCCCTTTATTGCCCCCAATTAACAACCCGCTTCTGTTACTCGAGTGCACCAGTGTTGTTTTTGACACCTTATCGGCGATTTATCGGCAAATTATTGATTTTATCAGGCATTCACACCACGGTGTTTTTATGATAGGGGTCTCTCGAAAGATGTATCATACAGAAATAAACGCTAATGACACTTTCATGCTGTGTATTATTCCTCCTAAGGTTATAAAACCTGTAAAAACACCGATTTTGTACATCAAACAAATTGGATGCTGACCAATACGCATCGATGTTTCACATAAATTAACTTTCGTTTTCGACTGATTTTGCAGAAAGTAATTTGTAACAAATTTCGTCAATCTAAATTTAGAGGTAATTGACGATTGGTTGAATTAGAAAATCGCACGTTGCGTCACACGATTTACATATGTTCACCGGGATATCCCTGTACCGATTAAATGTCAAAGCGAGGCATCCGGGGAAACCCCACAATTCAGTTAAAGAAGAACGCTGTGTTAACGAATTTCTGAAACACATGTATCGTCAAAATTGGGCAGAAAATTAGAGTTTTTGTAAGTAGTATACTGACTAAATAAAGGTGGAATGATTGATAGTTTTAGGTGTCCTGCTTTTTTGGTCAAATTTCCCGACAATTTTGTATGGAATGTCCCGATTCGGACCTGAACAATTCTGGCATGTATGGATTTCGGATGTAAATTTTCGAATACCCCCCCCCCCCACATTTTCAATCCAGACCGATTGATGTTGTGGGAAAATATGATCCCTGCGGGCAGTATATGCACATGCATGAATCCCCATTTTCCCAGAGCAAGGATTGTTTATAATGTAGGATTTGTTTAACACAAAGAACAAAGTTTGAGATTGATTATAGTGGGGTAATTTTGTTGGTTAGTCCGTCAGTTGGTTTGTCAGCATATTGTAAGTTTGTGGAATTACTTTCACATTTCTCAATTGATTAAATTGAAACTTCAAATATGTGGCGTGTTCTGAGAAAACTGGGCAAAATGCTTGTGCGTAAAGTGTCATCCCAGATTAGCCTGTGCAGTCCGCCTAAACTAGATTTTCGCTTAGAAGAGACATCATTTAAACCAAAAATTCCATAAAAGCGGAAATTGTTGTCCCTGATTAGCCTGTGCGGACTGCCCAGGTTTCTCAGAACACTACACATATGTGATCACCATAAAGTGCAGATGTTCAAGGCACTTGTTTCATCGTCATGGTGTATTTTTCTTGTACAGAGCTGACACAGCAGTGCAGGTGTATTAGTTATTTTGTGACAAAGCTCGGGTTGATGAAGTCGGCATATAGAAGTCACACTGTCCGTCTGTGTGTCTGTGTGATTCTCCAGATGACTAACCCATAACTTACCATACCACGTGTTTATGGATTTAAAATAATGTTGCACAAATGTTAACTATCATAAGATGATAGTTACATGAAACATCCATCTCTCTACCTCAGAGGTCATGGGCACACGTAGAGTTCAAAGGTCAAATTTGAAAAATCCTGAGACCTCTTCTCAAAAAAAATCCAGTGTAGGCGGACAGTGTTGTCACTGATAAGACTGTGCTTACTGCACAGGCTAATCTGAGACGACACTCAATGCACATGAATAATGAACAGTTTTCTCAGAACGCAGCTAAGTTGTTGACTCACGTTTCAGATTTCTACATGAACCCTGGTACTAAGAAAGCCTCCCGTTGGAAGGAGCTCAAGAGGCGAGTGAAGAACAAGAGCAGTCACCATATCACTGGCACTGAGGTGCGCCGCAAACTGGGAACACTGCCAGACTATAGGCCATACTTTACATACTGCATTATTTTGGTGAGTATACCAGAGCCTTGCTCTGGTAAAACAAGTTTGATTGGTTGGTGTTTTTCCTATTTCTTGTTTACATCATTAATTAAATTTGGCAAATGTATTTAGTTTTTAGTATTTAAGGGATATTTTGTTTTTCTTTTGTTTAACCACATTTTGTTATGAATCGACTTTCAGGGGCATTTGTGGGAATATAAATTTGTCCTTATGAAATGACAACGAGAATCAGATCTTTTTTATCGTGTGATGTTAAATTAGCAAAGAAAACTAATATTTACTTTAAACATCATGATAAAGCTGGAAAGTTGTTTACATTGCATGAAGTCACTTGACATTGCAACTTCATTTCAGCAATAAACATAACAAGATTGGTCAGTCACTCAAAAAGTATCCAATTAAAACGCTGAAAAAGCTTTAAAACTCATTTTTATGATTAAAATATTCATAATGGTTATATTACATAGAAAACAATAATATCATGTGACAAAATGCATAAGTTAATCTATTCAGACTGAGAATCGCAAGTTGTTAATTATAAAACATTAACAAAACTCAGCCTCATTCTGGGTAAAATGGGCTTCATGCATGTGCGTAAAGTGTTGTCTGCACAGGCTAATCAGAGACAGCACTTTCTGCCTTAACTTTTCGAATTTTGTTTAATTGAGGTCTCTAAAAAATAAAATGCAGTGAAGGAGAAATGTTTTGTCCCTGATAAGCCTGTGCAGACCCCACAAGCACATGCATGCAGTCTGATTTTCCCAGAGCGACGCTCAAACACATTAAATTTGTGACACACAGTATGGTTACACACCACTGACATTAACACTTAAATCACATGGGTCAGTCTGTTCAACTGGGAAATTCACACTTCGTTCATAGTCATACTGTACTATCTCCTTCTTAATAACAAAATGTTCCTGACTGTCCGCACTGCTAGCTTCATTCTCTATGAAACCATCTGCACCACTTTGATTCAAGTACGCCAAGTCACCATTTGATCTCATTTTGTGTTCAAACAAATCCAAGTCACTATGAGAGTTAATTTTGTGTTCAAATGCCAAGTCACTTTGGGAGTTCATTTTGTGTGAAAACAAATCGGTTATGAGTTCATACTGGTAGTGATCAGGCAGAAGGTTGTAATCTTCGTTCATCTCTTGGAACTTCTCTGTGTAAGCCTCCAGGCTCATGTTGGCCAGTTTCAGGATCTCTGCTTCCGCTGCGATGCTGCACGGCGCAGGCTTACACATAAACTCGCGCCGCACTTTGCCCAGCGTTGATACGATGATCTTACCAAAACCCATGTTCTGTAGGCTGGCCATTTGGGCTGAAGAAATAAAGATAGCTATGCTAGTGTCATTTTGTACTTGAAATGTATGTGACAAGTTGAAGAAAGGTTTACAGGACGAAGCTTACCAAGTGAAATGCCAAAAAAGTAGCCCCCAAATCACATGAAGTATCAGTGTGAAGGCTGGCAGGCATGTAAAGCAAACGTTTACAGGACACCTAGAGTTTCCTTCTATAAAATCATTTAGCTGGAGGATAAAGCTAAAATCATGACATTGAGACGTTGTGCATGGACAGTAACTTGTTTTCATCAAGAAATGTTTTGGGGCATTAACTCTTTCAGTGCTGGAACCGAATTTTGAAGGCTTTTGCAAACAGTTAGGATCCAGATGAGACGCCACAGAACGTGGCGTCTCATCAGGATCTAAACTGTTTGCTATTCTGATAGTATTCTTTGAAAAATAATCGAAGAAAATTCTAATTTTAGAAATTCAGCAGACAACATTTTAGCAGACAACAAATTTCCCAGCATGCAAAGGGTTAATCACTTACAAAAACAATGCTTGGATGTTGTTGTGTTTTTTTCACATTTGAGTACAACATGCTCAGGGTGAGCTTTTTAACCCGGCCCCGTGTTCACAAAACGATTTTGCAATCAAAAATCGATTTTAACTTATCGATTTTCATTTTTGCCTACCAACTACAATGGAAATCCATTTTCATGGACAAGCAAAATCGATTTTCGATTGCAAAAAATGTTTTGTGAACACGGGGCCAGGTTTTCCAAAGGAAAAAACTGGTTATTAGATTGCTGAATGTTGGCGGGCGGGCGGCCAGGCGGCAAAACAATTCTTGCCCGGGTCGTAACTATGTCGTTCCTTGTTAGAAAGAATAACGTCCATATCTCCAAGGTCAAGGTTACACTTTGAGAAAATAGATTGAATTTGACACAAGGGGGGTAACTAGGAACAATCAGTAACAATGCACATTTTGAATTGTCTCGCTTTTTCAGGTTTTTTTTTTTTCAAATTGAGAACCTGCTTTTGTGACAATTTTGTCCCTTGTTTGATATTTTTTGTGTTTGTGGTCATTTGTTTGTCATCAGTAAATATCCTAGTCCCTGTTTAGCCTGAGAGAACACTTTACGCACATTCGTTAGGCCCAGTTCCCCCCCCAAAACGTGTACTACTGCCTCTCACCTCTGACATTCTCAGCAGTGGACCGGCTGACGTGCCTCTGTACGTTCCGCATGGCGATCATGGGCCCCGGCTGCTTGCACAGGGACCTCACTAGCTTCTCTTCCATAGACAGACACTTCCTGGACCCAGAAAGGCTTGTAGAGCTTGGGAACTGGGAAATGAACGTGTGATGCATGTAATATTACCGCTTTTATGGTTATTTCCGTTATTAGAAATTCTCTTCTTTACGAAAATCCAGTCTAGATGGAAAGTGTTGCCCCTGATTAGCCTGCAATTTACGCACATGCATTTAGCCCTGTTTTCCAAGAGCTTGGTTCATTCACTTGGAAATGATGGGTGATGCATGTCAAACGCCCCTGAAATGTGACAAAGGGTCTTAAGACATATCCTGACAGTGTAGCTTCAGATGTGCCTCTCCATCCGTATACTCTGATGAGGAATCATAATGTTCCCTAACAAGACCACTATACCTTCAGGGTTTTTTTTGGCCCGATTTTATAGCCGAATAACAGCTATATTCCCAATGGCAAAAAGTATACTTTTTTCCCAAAATTTGCATAAAAATTCCCAATTTCCAAAAAAAAAAATTTTATAGAAAGAAGTGTCTTAATGATTATTTTATCTCAATTTCATTTCAATTACATCTAACAAAGTATATAATAATGATTTTGCTTTTTAATTTAAATTATTATAAAGAGTTATATCAAATTATTTTTTCCCAAATCAGTGGACTTTTCGCACCAACAAGTTTGTTAATGAATTTATTTTCCCAATTTCTGGAAAATGCCGATAAAATTCCCAATTCCAAAGCCATGGGCTATCTTCCCAAAAAGTGGAGAAAAAAAACCCTGACCTTGCGTTACAGTTCACACAGGCTAATCAGGGACAACACTTCACGCTTTAATGGTATTTTAGTTGCAGACTGCACAAGCTAATCTGGGGCAACACTTTACGCACAAGCATTAACCCTTTGAGCGCTGGAACCGGATTTTGAAGGCCTTTGCAAACAGTTTGGATCCAGATGAGACGCCACAGAACGTGGCGTCTCATCAGGATCCAAACTGTTTGCTATTCTGATAATATTCTTTGAAAAAAAATCAAAGAAAATGCTAATTTTAGAAATTTAGCAGACAACATTTTAGCAGACGACAAATTTCCCAGCATGCAAAGGGTTAA
>VMBQ01007127.1:32298-49355 GCA_007657795.1 Dreissena rostriformis | reverse complement strand
TTCACGAATCTCTGAAACACATGTATCGTCAAAATTGTGCAGAAATTTTGAAGTAATATACTGACTAGCGACTTAAGTAAAGGTGAAATGATTGATCGTTTTAAGTGTCCTGCTTTTAGGTCAAATTTCCGGACAATTTTTTATGGAATGTCCCGATTTGGACCTGAAAAATTCTGGCATGTATGACATTATCACTTGAATTAATTGCAAAATAATTCAGTTAATTACATACTATTTATACAAAATTTGTGATAAATCATAATTCAAATGATTCAACACATTGTCTTTGTTTACAGTTGATATTATTTTTTCCTTTAGTTATATTTATTGAGATTTTTTTACAACCTATACTTATATACATTTATCAAATTTGTGTAGATGAATGAATTTCTGACAAAAGAGGTACGATGGTTTTCTTACCAAACAAATCCTTTTTTTATTTAAAACATAAAAATGATCAGGTTTAAATACCTTTTCACTGTTCAAGTACGTTGCTCCTGTACACGAGTATTAATCAGTTAGGAATGAGCAAAAACTATTGAGATCAGATACATCCAAAACAGGTATAAGAGCCAAAAAAACACTATTTTACTAAAAGGACTTATGTTTCATTGTCTCAGTGCAATATGCAAATTAAATAACTAAAGCATGCATGTCACCATTCCTGATATACATATTTTTGACATCAACATACTTGGTTAAAGTGAAAAGTAAGTTTCAATATATGAAAGTGAACAAAAATGTGATCATCTTATAGCATTTGAATGTTATAACAATGATTAACTTATTTTACTTAACAATGCAAACATATTTAAGCGTTGAAAATCATTATGTCAACTTATCACTCAATGTTCAATTCTTATGTGTGTTGATATTCAGGTTTGATAACACTAAATTGTGCCCTGTGTTACACAAACAACTACAGTGCCATCAGCGCTTTGATTAATTAATAGTCTCTGTAAGAGTTACAATGTTAAATTATACATTCCCAACACATCAATGTAGTTCAAATTTCAAGTTTCACTTGAATTTCTTCATCATTTTTCAAGTCCAGCAGTTATCTCTATGGGATTCACAAGAATCTTAATATACAAAAACAACATCAACACAAACAACAACAACTTCTCTCACCTTGTTTAACAAAAACTAGTTTCACAAATCATATCCTTTTTGGATAAATCAAGCATATATTTTATTAAAGCATTATTATTATTATCATTTAAGCATTTGAATAGATTCCAAATTGTATGTTTTTCACGCTGAATTCAAGAAATCTGTTTATATTCACAAAGGAAACATAAGTAATACTGTATCAGTTTTAATAATGCATACTTTAAACCAGCCAATTCATTCGCTAGTGATTTGCAGGCATCTCAAATTACAGAAACTACTCACACTTGGGGAATGTCTAATGACTTTATAGATTAAACCAAATATAATGAAATTCCCATTTGAAGTGTTTTGATATTCAGTGTATTGGTCATGCAATTTAATCTGTTGAATGTGACAAGGAAAGTCAATTTCATGCAATAGTGTAAGGTCATTTCTCAGAAGAAACTGTTGCCCAAGTAGACAGTAAATTTATAACATATAACTTCACATATTTGAAAGGGAGAAACACAATACACATGTTTTAACAAATTAACACACCTACTTATAAACTGTACGAAAATTCTATTCCACTTGTGAACAGAGTCTGTAGCCAATCAAAAAAAATGCAGAATTCCAAATAGGACTATTGCAAGAAACACTCCTGATACTAGTTTCTAAATGTTTTACTGCAGGAAACATTTGCCACATACACTGGAAAACCAACAGTAATGTACACTTTTAACAATAGTTAACATTATGTTATAACACAAAAACACAGATTTTTTTATTTTAAATACAGCAGTATTTGTTATGCCATGAGGGACATAGAAAGTTGAACAACTGAAAAAAGATACATGGCAAAGCCACTATAGCCCAGACTTCCCAAAACTCTGTCGGACCTACGGACATGTCCGACATAAACTTTCAAGGGCCGATCGAAATTCGTAGCTTGTCGGCCCAAAATGTCCGACAGAATATTTTCAGGTTTTCCCATAGAATTAAAATTATTTATCGAATTCGGCGGACTATGCATTTTGCTGAAATCGAAATACGCTCGTAATCGCCCATTATTTATCCCGCTTTTGATTGGTCCAACATAATCTCGGCAAAAAAATTGAGATTATCCGCCTGTGTTCGATGCAGAATTTTCTTCCGTAAGTAAAAAAATAAATATTGGTGTTTCTCTGCATCTTTGTGGCCAGCCAAAAGGTGTATGCGTTAATCCGGGTTCGGTTCATTTGACCTTCTCTCGACCGAGTTAAATTCACGAGTCGGCTGTGGACACTAATTTTGTTCACGCATTTAAATTTTCTGTATAATCCGACATTCATAACTAAATCCAGTTTTGTCAAGATTTTGTAATGCGACAGACAATAACCCCACTTGCCTAACATGAAAGACATGATGCCAGCTGTCAATCACATTCTTGGTAATCATTTCAGCCAATCAGCGCTCAGGCAGCCGAATACACGCGTCCCCACATGAAGGTGTATGTAATAACTGTAAATGTCACAGATCTATACTGACCTATCTCAACGACTGTAGCGATGTAGATTCAGCGTAAACGACTTGCTTTTAATGCAGAGAAAAAGTTTCCACAATTTTAGAAAATGCAACACCGATTTTTAAATGCACTACAAAGTTTTTATTCATCAATCAAATTATAAAGCCCATGCTTTCCTCGAGGAAGAACGGTGTGATGTTGTACATGAAGTGTAATTTTCACATGCGTTTAATAAGAACAAAGAATTTACATGAAATACATGAGAACTGTTAATTTGTGAACCGAATTCATTAACATTACGTGAACTATAAAACATGGCAATGTTTTTCGGATTACAAATTTAATTATACGCATTTGAAATAACTTATATGGAATATTTTTTGTTATACCAGTGTATAACATACGGATATAACACATAATGCAATAAGGTAGGTGAAAAAACGTGTTTTGAGAAAGCCAAACTATGCTCATCCATACCTAAATGTATGCATCGATGACTTGTCAGTTATATCCCGATCCGGATATATCGCAATTGTGATCCGTGGATCCTGCTAACCGCGATTTAACGGAACTGTTTTTACAGAAAACAAAACAACAGCTGGGGATATCAACGAACACGCTTGGATGGTATAACCAGGTGAAGAAAGATGAAGACGAACTTGAGGACATTGACGATGACAATATGATTTAGATTAAAATGATAATAAAACAATATTTCTGTTTGTCTAATATTTTTCATGTTTTCTAAGATTTTTTTCTATTTTCACGAATTTTCTTTGGTCTGACAGAATACCCTAAGGTCTGACAGAAAACTCTGGCCAGTCAGACCAAATGTCTGACAGAAGGCTTTTGAGTTTCGGGAAGTCTGAATTAGCCAACGTTTTAGTTCTTTATATAATTACAATAATTGTGCAATGACAAGCTAGGTTTGCATGCAAACTATCTTCACACATAATTTTCAGTGTAACACCACTACTTTAACACAAGTTATGTAGAGGAAACAGTCTTGCTATTTTTTCTAACAGTGGCCTTGACTTTAATCCAACTTGGCCCAAATGCCAAGCTCGGTCTTCCAGTTACCAACCAAAACACAAGCTTTTAGACCAATACCCCCACACAAACTCAAATTATTCTATTGTAAGTTACAGGGACCTTGACCTTGACAGGATCCAAATGAAAACCCATGCTAGGTCTGCATGTAATCGACCTTCACACACAATTTCAGCCAAATGTATCCATCCCAACTCATATTGAGCATTAACCATTATTCAATAAAAAAAATCAACAAGCAAATTCGTTGGATTGATATCCCCCGCCACATACATTTTGTTTAAGGATGGGTGCAAATCGGACGGATGAACATACTGACAGATGGACGGACAGACAACACCAATTCTTTACCCCTCTGTTTTTGGCGGGGGATAATTATGAGAGAAGGAAGGACAGACAAATCAGCGACTATATGCTCTCCCTTGTTGGAGCACAAAATCTCTAACCTGTAATTTCTAAGTACAAAGATGTATACATAATTCTGGAAAAAATGCTGGTCAGTTTAGGGGTTTGGCGTACGACCTTACATGAAGCATTTGTGTTACCTTTACCCTTGNTAAGTAACAGGTGACAATCGACTCTATTTCGCATGGCTTCTTACCGGTATCTGACATAAGTAACAGGTGACTATCGACTCTATTTCGCATGGCTTCTTACCGGTATCTGACATAAGTAACAGGTGACTATCGACTCTATTTCGCATGGCTTCTTACCGGTATCTGACATAAGTAACAGGTGACTATCGACTCTATTTCGCATTGCTTCTTACCGGTATCTGACATAAGTAACAGGTGACTATCGACTCTTTTTCGCATGACTTCTTACCGGAGTACCAGGTGACTATCGACTCTATTTCGCATGGCTTCTTACCGGTAGTTCAGTCGTATGATACATGCTTCATCTTTTATTCGAATGGCAAAGGAGTACCAACAATAAAGCTAGACTCTAAGGAACATAATTCCCTTCATTTAATATTATGTTTATAGAGTTTAATTAGATCTAAACGTTTCAAAATTTACTTTTTTCTTCGAGTTTGCCGCTCTTTGTTTTACCTCAATAATGAACTGCTCTTTAAATCGATCAAACAGTCCAGAACTGATAAAGTTCTGTGCGCATGCTTGGTATTCAATTAGGTTTAAACTGAAATTTCATTAATATTGTAACTAAATACTTATGTTACTATATACAGTAACAAAATTGACTCGAATGCATGTGATTAACAATCAAAGCAAGGTGATTATCACGTTTGGCCCGCCGGGCCAAATGTTGATAATCGATAATCGCCCCGGAGCTAAACTAAAGCACGCGACGTCAACTGAACAAAATGGCGTCCATATTCAGTCTTTTCCAACGGTGATTAAAAATTAAGCCACAAATCAACGAAATAATAATTAAAAAAAGATAATTAAACGTAGCACAAAATAAGAATGATGAAAAAATATTGATTGCATCTTAAACTGTACTGTAGATGAGATTGATGACACTATTTGAGGCTTGAGCTTTTAGTTTAACAGCCTAAACAGGAGTCATCCAGCATCAAAATATAGTAAACGACAATCTTACCTCAATGACATCTTAAATCCAATGCTTATACTAATACAATTACAACGATATGCACTTCCATTTTCTGTTTTTTTCCACCCCATTATCTTTATTTATTTCAAACTACACTTTTTGAAACGTTTTACGAAATCGAATGACTGCTCGGAGTGATTTCTTTAATTCTTCTTGAAGTTTCCAATTATACATTGCAAACACACAATCCGAAATACGTTTTGGTTTCGTTTCATGCTTTTTTAAAGAAATATTTTACTGTTAATTAAATAAATCACAACGTCCGAATTGTTGTCGTTACAATCCAGAGAGTCAAGCTATTTTTTTTGTATTTCGTCACAGAAGTTACGTCATACAAGATCACGGTGCCTATACCACGTGACTTTTGTTGGGAGAATATAGCGGGACCCAGTTAACATTGTTAAGGATGTCTTTTCAAATATTTCACCATTTTTAATGGGATGAAGTGGGGAGCCCGCTCATTCGTGAGAGTTTTCTATAGGTAGGTATTGAAGAATTATTAGTGCGAATAAGTGTTCACCAACATGTGCGCACTTTACATAAAGCTTTCAATTACGTAGCTTATCACGGAGGGTGCAACCTCCTTCATTTGAGTACTGCCTTATTTTGCTGCGTTTGATGCTGTCTACGTAAAAATGATAATTTTAATGATTTTAAAACTTTGTGTATAAAAAATTATATTTGGCTACTTAAGACTGCGTACGACCTTAAGTTAACCCCTCCCAGGCTTCAACCTCATTACTGGCAATTATGTAAGATCGCACACCGTGCTAACACTGTGCGGTTCCTTACCTACTAAGATGACTTTTCGAGATTACAACAAATCGAATTAATGCAATAAAAAAATAAAATAAAATAAAAGACAAAACGGACATCTGAAACTATGTATGTTTAATAAATCTACATGTATTTTAAAATACATCACACTTGTCATATTAATCTGCGAAGCGCACAAGCATGCCATGATTACGAGCACATATCTGGATGGAAGATACATGTTCATCCTTTGCGTAAAATCCCAAATTACATCGTTGAGATGGACCCACACGGGCACGGAATACAGGCTCAAATTTCGGTTTAATTAAAATATGTCCATCTATCAAATTGAGTCTGTGTATTTCCGATATGAAAAGAGCGTCTTGGCGACGCAAATAGGCACACAATCTATCTGAAGGGTGTGCGTGGATGGCAATGGCATGTCGGTCAAAAGAGTTTTCCGGTTCCGGTTTTCCACGGTATTGGGCTGCAACCCGGAGAGCCCTTTGCCCATGGTGATGCATGCCGACTGCATATAGATCTTCAATGATGACTTTCTTCATTGCCTATAAAGATTTATAATTTAAAAATGCAAATGAAATGGCCTCAACGCAATTTTTAAATCAATACTTAATGTGTGTGGTGGGGGATGCATGCGGGCGTGCGGGCGGGACGGTGTGTATTTCGAAGTTTATTAGGTCCTTCCGCGCAACTACCTAATCAGATTTTAGACTCACAAAAGTTTGAACAAAATTTGAATTATATATGCATTTTTTAACTATTTACTGAGGTAATAATTTTGAGGTGGTCTTGTGCTGTGGGGAAAACAGTTGACCACCAACCGAACTCATATGCGCCGGGAGCGGGTATCAAACCTGGGTCGCCTGAGTGATAATTGAGTGTGCTAACCAATGCGATAGCCGGGCAGTCGGTGTTTATTTCATTATAAAATTTACGAAATGTACAGGCTTACTGCTGTATTTAGTATTTATTGTCAATAATTAGCCATGATTGATTACTTTATGCAAAGTGGCTTCGTTTTTTGTGTGTTTGTTATTTCCTTGTTATTGTCCGAGTTTTAACTGCAATGCGAAATATGTAGTTAAATGTCGGACACTTTTAATTTCGTCAAAAACATAATAAATTTTCAGATATTCTTCATAAAACTATTAAATTGTATCTCCTTAAACAATAAAACAATCAATATCTTAATGAATATACAATCGTATAGCCGTTGCGCAATGAAAATCACTGAACGAACCTTAGCATTCAAATTGCCCGCCTTTCTGGAAACAATGCGTATCGTCATAAGCCTGTGTGTGCCACGTCATTGGTTTTGTGTTTACGTAAACGGTGTCGATGCACATACTGTACAGATGTATTTTTCAAAGTGAATGGCTATGTGTCACTAAATGCGTGTTACTGGGGATTTCAAGTCGGTAATTGGATATTGTATTATGTGTTTTAATGTCAACTGTCCGACTTTTAAAGACGTCCGACTTTTCACGGATTGACCCTATCATGATTTTTTTTTAAACAAATAAGTATTTTTCAGTAAAGTGCAATCGCGCGTTTGTAATATGAAGTCCCCACACTAATCCGACATTTTTCTAACCGTTCAAACGCGCGATTGCACTTTACTGAAAAAAATACTTACTTGGTAAAAAAAAGCATGATACCTATAGAAAACTCTCACGAATGAGCGGGCTCCCCACTTTATCCGATTAAAAACGGTGAAATATTAAAAAAGACATCCTTAAAAATGTTAACAGGGTCGCGCTATATTCTCCCAACAAAAGTCACGTGGTATAGGCACCGTGGAGATAGATACGTCAAAAATTGCGTACGCAATTGAATGAAATAAAAGTACGGAAAGCTGGTTCGGTAATATATTTTAGTGAAGGAACAATTAGGATGATATGTAATATAAAGGATAACACACGATAGTATTAGGTAAAGTGATCGTTAGTCGGAAACTCGTTTATTTCCGTGTCATTTCATAACAAAACGATAAAGGCAAGGAATATCAAACTGGCTTTCGGCTCACTATCTAACCTCTTCAAAAACACGTTTGTTGCGTGGAACCAGGGCATATATATACAATGATAAGTGTAAAAAAACGTTTGTGCTAAAGTGATGCTGAGTCGGACACTTTTGATATTGAGTCGGACACAATTGTCTTTACAGTTGTTGTAAGTATATGTTATGTTGTTTTTTATTTAAACGGGATACTTTAGTTCATATAATGATTGATACAATAACTGTAAGTTAAATGTTATTACATCAGTCATTAAATAAACCGCTTTGGAGGTTGATGCTTGTCTAGAAACGGTTACTGTTACTTACCGGTAGTTGGCATGGCGCTAGNCATTGGTTTTGTGTTTACGTAAACGGTGTCGATGCACATACTGTACAGATGTATTCTTCAAAGTGAATGGCTATGTGTCACTCAATGCGTGTTACTGGGGATTTCAAGTCGGTTATTGTATATTTTATTATGTGTTTTACTGTCAACAGTCCGACTTTTAAAGACGTCCGACTTTTCACGGATTGACCCTATTGGTTAATTTTGACAAATAATTAGCAAACTAGACACTTGCATGTCTATATAAATTGATTTTACTGCAAAACTGGATGTTTAACTAGATTTTTTTAAATCCTTTAAAAATGATACTGTGTCTATGCATGCATGGACACAGTTTAAAAATACAGTAAAAATCCAATCACTGTTAATAAAAAAGTCATGAAAAAAATGCTTATTATTCTAAAAGTATAATATATTATTATACAGAATGTTACAAAAATAGATACAGAACATGAAATGAACAGTTGTGCATGAGATTATCACCAACATGATGTTATTCTAAGTTTGATTTCTTAAAACAATTTCACACAATAGAGTGTTATGTCTTAAGTCTTTTTTTGTTAGTATTTAAATTTCTGTCTTAATTTATTTAAAAATTGAAACTTAAATCATGCATATTCAAGTTATTATGCAGAAATATTGCTTTCTATTTTTAATAAATATATTTTATTTCAGTTTAACTTCTGTTTTTAGTTCCAATTACTAGTAACAAGAAATATCTTTTAAAAAGATATACGGCGTTGATTGTGGTCGATATTTATGAACGATCAAAATTTATATCTGTGAGATCAAAAATAGCGAATGCCTTTTTTTTGCGCAGTTCTTATCTGCATCACACGCAAACAAATAACTGGGTGTTACACCAGATTTCGTGGCTTATTTTGCTTTATTAGATATTATTACTAAGATAGTTATATTTACAGAATAGAAACACACAAGAAGCATAAAAAATAAATGAAAGCATATAGGTCAGCCGGCAACACTCAAATCTTATTTGATTCCATTATTAATAATATCGTGAATCATCGTGCTCATGCTTAAAAAATTGGTCAAAATGGATAAATATTTCTAGTTAAATTATTCAAAATTGGTCCTTATCATGCAATTGTTAAANCGAGTAGCAGTTTTTGTTGTTGAACTGTGCCGGTATTCACCAAATAATTCTATGACTAAAGTCTAAGAATGAAGAATATTCTTTAAATTGGAATATTCAATCATTGCTCTAATTTTGAGGAAAACTTGGCATTAACTGCCTCTATGAATATTAATGTAGAACATTCTGTAAATGACATTATCACCAGTGGTAGCAAGTATATATTCAAACTCTCGATGTATTTTTCTTCGCTCTAAGTATATTCATTATTCTCAAGTCTAAGAATGGGTTGGTGAATACGTACGGGCCCAGAGTATCTCCCCATTAAGAACTATGTTCTCAGGTGAGCTAAAAACAAATGACTGTCCATAGGGTATAGTTAACAGAATAAATTATTTAGTAGCTTTCTTAGATTTCTTGGTAAATATCAGCGATTAATCTTTGTTGAAAAATTCTTTAGTTTAACACTTTTAAAAGGTTTAAAACTATTGGAAATAGCATTAAATGCAAAGAAAATATGTTAGGTTTGGTTGATTAACAATGTTTACCCACTCATAATCATAAACAAGAAATGTGTCGTCAGAAACACAATGCCGCCTACTGCGCCGCTTTCTTTTTTTTTGACCTTGAAGGATGACCTTGACCTTTCACCACTCATTAGCAGCTCCATGAGATACACATGCATGCCAAATATCAAGTTGCTATGATCAATATTGCAAAAGTTATGACCATTTTTCGAAACCTTAACGCAAGTGTGACAGAATTTCAGAATGACAGACAGACGGACGGACAGACAGATGAATAGTGCGATCACTATATGCCACCCTACCGGGGGCATACACATTCAGTAATATATTAGGATAAGTACAAAACCCATTCAAACTACTAGATAAGCCGGGGTTTAAGCATAAATGATAGTTCATTCGTAAATCCTTTTATTTAAAATTCTGAAGTGTCTGTAACCATTGAAAGTTTATGTGACAATAGTTTGGAAGTTTTTCCATGCAAAAGTATAAAAACTACATTAGCTAATGTGTATTTATGTAATGTCTAAGTAAGTTGGCCTTAAATTTGATACATGTTAGTATTATCATTATTGAAAAATACTACTTAGAAAAAGTTACAGACACTACAAAAATGTGTAAACAAATAAAGGAAAAAAAATCCTGTTCTATTTCTCATAAATATTTTGTTTTACTCATGAGAAAGTTCCATCTTTTATGTTGCAATGTTATATTATACATTGTGCAATAGAGTAATGTGCAAAAAGGTAATGCAATACCTCTTGGAATGAAATATTGTAAGCATTCTTGTGGAATTATTTTTTGAACAATTTACTTAGGAACAATATAACCTGATTTTCATTTTCTGAACTGATTCATCCAAAAATGTCTGTGTTCTTTATTATGATACAACCCTTTAATATGGAGAGAAGACAAGAACAAACCTCTGGTATTATGACTCAGGTATGTATCTACCGTTTTGATTATGCTACGCTAAAATTCGTAGTGTCTGTAACCAATAACCTCCTTCTGTAAGCTTTAAACCTTTTCCTTTATATGAGTAAAATTAAACAAAATTGTGTTTTGTATTACATTGCTGCTGTCTAATGTGCATTATTTAGACATTTTCTGTCTGAAATTTGAAATATTTACAGGGGCGTAGGTTATGGTGAGGCAGGGGCGGCGGCCGCCTCCCCAATATTTCGGCTAGTCGTCTTTATATAAATAAAACGTAAAATCCCCCAAAAATTGCCGCCCTAAAACCAGTATTTTTGTAATCATGCGCGGTCAGTGCAGAAGCCATGTGTCCCCTCTCCGTCTGCTCAGAGGTTGCCAATTATAGTGATGTGTCAATATCCCTTGTTAGGTGTCATAAACCAGGGGCCCGGGTAAATGTCATTGCATTAATTGTTTAATTGTTCTTTTCCGTGATTGCACTGTCGGTGTTTTGATTAAGGACAGGCTATTCTTTTAATTTTAATTGATCGCTTCAATTCAAAGGTAACTGCCACTTAAAACAATTTTGAGTAAATATATGCGTGAAAAACGTTAATTTGATTGAAAATATTTTTGTTCTCTAAGTATAACAGTTATTATTTGATAAGAAATAATTGAAACAATATCATATATAATTAATTGTTTAATGTTCAAAATGAGTATTCCTAATCAGCCTCAAACTTTTGCTTTTTCTTAGCGTACATTCGGGAAGAAAAAGCCAGAACAGCGTTCATTCCAATCTAGTTGGTTTGATTCGTTCACATGGCTCCACTAGGATGAGGTATGTATATTAGTATTAAATTTTAATTTGCGATCGTTCTTATCTTTTATGAACCTAATGTCGATCTTAATACAAACAAAATTTAGAAAAAAAAACATACAACTAATACTGGTATTGTTGCTTAATAATGTTTTTTATTATTATCATTAATATTTAACACAAACGAACCCCCTTTATGTTCCCAGTACAGAAACTGGACCGCCTCCCCAATGTTTGGAGGTTATCTACGCCCCTGATTTATCATAATAATGTAGATAAATTGTTTTTATAGTGAAGATTTCTATAAACTGGCATTTTTGCAATTATCTCATAGAATATGCAATTGGAAACATAGTTTGTTGCATTAAATATAATGAGAACAGTAAATCCAAACAAAACAATTCGAGAATTTACTGAGATCAGACAGAATATCAAACAGTTTGTTTTGCTGGTAATATGGTTACAGACACTACAATGCCTACACATTTAACTTATTATTGTTCATGCTATTAAAGAGCATATGAACTCATTTTAAAAGCTAAAGTGATGAGTTTAAACCATGTCTGAAGTAACTTCTGTTTTTTACTTAGATCCAAATGGCTGTATTTAATCATTTCCTTTGCTTATGAATGGATCAATGTAGACATGTGCACTGCATGCTTTACACTAAATAAATTTACATTCTTACACTTTAATTAGTAGCAGAAACTTTGAAGAAATGAAAATGTTTTTTTTTCCGTTCTTCTTTCAGGAAGCAAAGATAAATCAAGCAAAAAAGAAAAAATAGAATAAGACTAGGTTTGGCTGCATAAAGGTTAAGCATAAGGAAACAAAGGAAAATATGAGAAGCTAAAATACAACTATGATATCTTCATAGCTGCTAGGCTAAAGCAAAAGAACGGAATCAAAGGACATTTTAGTGTTTGCTTTGAACAGAAATCAGATTGAAATACATGTATTTTGAAAGTCAGGCAAATTTGGCCTGGAAGAGATGACTGTTTATAGGAATCAATAGATGTCATCGTGTTTAGTGCACAAGCTCCAGAGATATTATTGAAAGTGGATATCTCAAATTCAAATTCAGTGCATTACTTAAAGCTTAAACTTCTCTGTGATTATCTTGATAGCTAGAGTAACAACGGGTTATAAATACATCACTGATTTGCTGCTTCGCAAAATTACATTTTTTTTTACATTGAAATGTTTGGAAAGTTTTCTGCACAAGATTCGGTAATGCTTATTTCTGCATAATAAAATTCTAGATTATATTTATTTGAAACTCTATAAAAGTGTTCCAATTCATATGAGATGCCAAACTAATAATGTCAGATTAATCTTCTTTGACTTCTAAGTGCCCAGCACTGAGAATTGTCAAGCTCAAAGTCTCCTGGACAGCTATTGTTACCCCATAATTATAATACATGTGTAGTGTCTGTAACTAACTCAGGACATGTACTTGCAATAATGTGTTTTAGCTAAAATTCTAATAGATCAAAAATCATTTGATATAATGTTCAAGTCACTTTTTTTTTACTTAAACTTGCTTTAATAGTGCATTTTTTTCATGCTTCATGCCGTTCTGCAACTGTTTTTGAAATCATATATTTTGGTAGTGTCTGTTACCAAACTTATGAGCATGCAATTCTCCCTTTTATGAAAATGTATGCTTTTTCAAACCAGTCTTTTCGATTTATTTTGTTTGAATATGCTTCCTGGTTTCAGATTAATGTCTAATTAGCTATCTTGTGGGTCTATTATAAAAGTAAAAGAAAAGTTTCTTGCTTGGTTCTCTTTTGGTCTGATTTCTTAAGACAGTAATCACTTTTGGTTTTTTGCTTTATTTCAACAGTTTATAACCTGCAGTTGGTGTTACGGTGAAAATAAGTAAAGTTTTGAAGTTCTGTTATGTTTTTCTTGCATGTTATATGACTAGTGTAGTGTCTGTAACTTGTATTATACCATAGGATTCAAATGTTAGATAAAAAACTAATGCATGCATGATCAAATAAAATTCAACTTGATTTGAGTAGGGGATACCCTGAGCTTTGAAAATAACTCCAAGGAAATGCTGTATCTACAATTTCACTTTTTATAGTAAGTGAGTCTACTTTCAACACCAATACCGTGTTTTAGCTGAAAGGTCAGGCTAAGGTGAAAAGCTGGCGTATACAGCTAACGCCGAAAAAGAAGTCCTTTTTTCATCTACTTTCCTACAGCCAAAATTCCAAGGGAGACCTTGGTGAGATCGAGGGGACATTACTTGGGCAGAAACATTGGGATTTATTCCTTATATATGTAGATTATATCTGGATGTGGTGCAGAGACCACTGCAAACCAGATCCAGACAAAAACTGCTAAACAAGACAGTGAAACATATGACAACCTCCTAAATAGTTATACTTGCTCCCCTTCAAAGAAGACTGGGCTATATTGCTTTGCTTATGTCATTTGGTCAGTCAGTGAAGCAAGCGGCATGGTGAACTTTTTAAAAAAATATTTTCAAAGCAATTTGACAAGGGGGCGATGCATTTCTGGTCCACATACACTCTACCATTATGATAACAGTATATCAAATTTCTGCAAGCAGATTCATATTTTAATTACCAATATGATGTACATGAATATCAGGTGGAGAAGCTTTCTTTATTTAATTGCAGGCTGATGTTTAAAGAGATCAGTGTGCACATGCCATTTACAAAACAACAACTTAACAACTGCCCACATTAACTTAGCTGCAACATCTCTTGGTTAAATTGAGACTACAAAATGATTGTCTCCCCATTATAATTTTATTACAAAAAAAAGTTTTTAATACCTGTCAGCAGGGCTTCCATTAATTGACGTCCTGGCAAAAATTATGCTCAAAAACGGCAGTCTTACGTCCATTTTGCAAATGGTGTAAGTCCCTTGGATGTCCAATAATTTGCATGTACCCTGTTTTCTAATTCACGAGTTTGATTGAAAGTGAAAACGCTAATAAATTGGCGTCTTCAGAAGCATAACTGTTTTGGTGTTATAAATGACCATCAATTTAAACTAGGCCCTTAAATGATACATGGTAACAGGTATGTTTAATACCAAAAACGACGTGTTGAGTAGTTAATTGGTACTAGGCAAGATTTACAGAAAGATGCATGTTTCTATTCGCATAAATTCTCTTTTACTTTCAAAACTTTTTCTTAAACATTCAATCTAAATTAAAATTCACTTGTTGATTGGTCGTTAAAACTATACAAGAACAGTGCTTGATGCTCACACAGCGCTTTGTGAGCTTAACGCGTGTTTAATGGGAATTCCTCCATCCCACAACTCACTTTGTATATGCACTAGCGTAAATTGGCAGATGTATGTGTTAATGAAATTTTTAAACACATTACAGTCAATAATTGCCATTATTTTGGTTTTGAAAATAGAAATGTTCATTATACTGGATTATAATGTGGGTAATGGATAGAGTTAGAATATTTATGAATCCAGCAATCAACACATACAGAAAGGTTTACTAAAATACTGAAATAAAAGTTGGACTTACAACTTCATGTCTGGAACATCCAAAATGTAAGACTTAGACTTCCACATTTTGAAAGCTAGTTGAAGCGCTGCCTGTCAGTATATTTTACTTTGCATATATTATTGCGAACATGTCAAAATATAACTAAATAAAAAAAGTTTTGTATTGCCCGTCTGTATATTATACTTTAACTTTTTGCAAACTTTTTTCTTTACAAATTTAATATGTGTGTCATAATACAGATGGCATTCCTTAAGGAATTCTATTCTCATAAATGAGTTCTTCCCAGATTTAATTCTGCCCTGATATTTTTTTGCCCAGATAAAAGTCTGCCTAGTTTCAATAAATGGTTCAATCTCTACAGCCTTTATTTGTTGTCTGTTTTGAAACAGAAAACTGGTTAAACTTATTTCAAATGGACTAGGCATATATTCTGTAAAGAATCTGATTAGAATTTGTATATCTTTTTGCATACATAATTAGGTTGCAGCCTGCCCATACTTTTGTTGTACAGGATAAATTTTCATTTGTGATCAGTTTATCCCAAAGCCACGGGATTGCCATGCAGTATAATAAGAATGGAATTGTTTCTGAAAATTTCTCCTTATAAACTACACTTTATATAGCATTTTAAGCTTAGTTCAACAAAACTAGATGAAACAAGCAAATTTCTTGATTTGATATCCCCCGCCATGAAAACTTTGTTTATGAATACTTGTGGAACTAAAAGAAAAGGTGTAAATGAAGGGGATGTGCATTTTTATACGCCCGTATAAAATACGGGACGTATTATGTGAAACCCCTTGGCGGGCGGGCGGGCGGCGGGCGGGCGGCGGGCGGGCGGCGGGCGGAAGGCATCACTTTGTCCGGACTCTAATTCAAATTGTATTCATCCGATCTTCACCAAACTTGGTCAGCAGTTGCATCTAGTTGATATCTAGGCCAAGTTCGAATATGGGTCATGCCAGGTAAAAAACTAGGTCATAGGGTCAATTAGTCCATTTTCAACAGCGCCACTTTGTCCGGACTCTTATTCAAATTGTATTCATCCGATCTTTACCAAACTTGGTCAGTAGTTGCATCTAGTTGATATCTAGGTCAAGTTCGAATATGGGTCATGTCGGGTCAAGAACTAGGTCATAGGGTCAATTAGTGCATTTTCAACGGCGCCACTTTGTCCGGACTCTAATTCAAATTGTATTCATCCGAAACTTTTAAACAACTTTTTATCCTGCGTCAAAGTGGTATGGGGGTATAAGTCACATTCAGTGACAAAGCTCTAGTTCAAGTTGAATTCACCAAACTTGGTCAGAGGTAGTATATAGATTATATATCAGTCAGGTCTGATTGGAGACATGCAACCGATTAACACATGCAATATTTTTATGCAATATTTTTATCCAGTTTTATTTTGCGATATTTTCATCGGGTTTATTTTTTTCGCGATTTTTGAAACGAGTTATTTTTAACAACATGTTTATTGGTAAGTTTCATTTTTCCTTCAATCTAATCATGATTTCCACAGGTACATGAGTTTTTCACTGTGCATGGGTACTATAGAAAGGCAACTGTTTATCATTGTCATCAACCTAAAATCAATTTTTATACGCCCGTTTTTACAAAACGGGACGTATAATAGTTTCACCCTTGGCGGGCGGGCGGGCGGCGGGCGGGCGGCGGCGGTGTCCACAGCAGTGTCCGCTCTCTAATTCAAATAGTTTTCATCCGATCTTCACCAAACTTTGTCAGAAGTAGGATCTAGACAATATCTAGGTCAAGTTCGAATATGGGTCATGTTGGGTCAAAAACTAGGTCACAGTGTCACTTAGTAGAACCGGCGTATCTTGTGACA
>VMBQ01007127.1:0-16868 GCA_007657795.1 Dreissena rostriformis | reverse complement strand
TAGCTGTTATAACAAATGATGTATTTGTATAAGATAGTTGCACTGAACCTTTAATCCACCAACCTTAGCTGTTATAACAAATGATGTATTTGTATAAGATAGTTGCACTGAACCTTTAATCCACCAACCTTAGCTGTTATAACAAATGATGTTTTTGTATAAGATAGTTGCACTGAACCTTTAATCCACCAACCTTAGCTGTTAAAACAAATGATGTTTTTGTATAAGATAGTTGTACTGAACCTTTAATCCACCAACCTTAGCTGTTAAAACAAATGATGTATTTGTATAAGATAGTTGCACTATACCTTTAATCCACCAACCTTAGCTGTTATTACAAATGATGTATTTGTATAAGTTATTTACACGTGCTTAATATGTTTCATACAGGATATTTGGTTGAAATAAATATTGCTTTAGTTTTTGTTATGCATGAATTAAAGTATTGCTATTGCTACTTTGTAGGTTACAATCTTTGTCGCCTGTACTTACGTTGCAGAGATATTCGCACCACGTTGCTATAGACACCACCAACAGATTTATTTTGTATTGCACATTTCCATTCTTCTCCTTCGTTGGCAGTCGTGAGGTTATAAACTGTGCAGGTAACGTGTCTGTTGGTGACACACCTACACCCAATATTTTCTGGCAAATGCGTCATCTGACAACTGCTAGCATTCCCTCCAATTGCTAGTTTTTTTCCAAATGACCTTTCGGAAGATAGTTGTCTATAGTAACCAACCGCAACATCCTTGTCACTCTGGTAGGCGCATGCTAAATCTACGCTCGTGTTATTGTAGGTTTCGGTTAAGTGAATTGAAGCGGTAATTGCACCTGCCAAAGAAATAGACCACATCAGACCATGCCAAACTCATATCTTATATGTCGCAAGTTATTGAATTTCACCTTCGTTCTGTTGACATAAAACCCTGCTCACGAGGTACGTGTATTGTCTTCGACATTGAAGTTATATTTTTGCTCGTTTTTTTATTTGCTGGTTTAATGTTCTTAAACAAACAACGGATATTCCTATATTGTTTGGCCATTTACTAATGTAGACTTATTCGAGCGTATAGTGAGGTAACAAGAGGTAACAAGATCATGTATTGATGTAAAAATGTACTAAAAAGTATTATAATAAAGTTCACAATTATCTCATCATGTCTTAAAACTTATTTGGCTTGACATATTCATTTGGTATATGGGCTTCAAAAGTTTCATTTAATTTTTGAACGAAATAACACTCAGAAAAACGTGATAGTCTTAGGCACTGCAAAGTCAGTTTCAATTGCGATTTCTCTTGCATGTATTTTCATATTAAAACCGTGCTTAATATATGACCTTTAATTCAGACTTAGCTACCATTGTTTTATTTAAATGTTCGGAAATGAAACAATGGTTAAAAATTCCGAAGGAATGGATAAACATCCTTGGGTGGTTTCAAAAGCATTGACATAAAAATGGAAATTAAAAATCAGTTATTGTAGAATCAAAATATTTATATGTTATGCTGTTTTGTTAGCAAATCATATAATTTTGATATATATTATGCCGAAAAATCATCATGGCTCTCGGCCATATGTAGCAAAGGTAACTTATATAAAAACCTAACATATTAGTCAAAAGTTCAAAATTGGTGATATACTGTGGTTTTCCAACCTTGAAAATAACAATTAATTTATCCTTAAACCGGAAAAGGCTGTTTTTTTTAATGTTTTTGTTTTAAAACAAAAACACTGTTAAATAAGCTTATTAAATCAACTATACATGTAAACGATTCATGTTGTTATAAATGATACAAAGTTTGTCGCTCTTATTTTATTTATGAACATTGTATCAGTACCTAAGTATGTTACAAAATAAAACAACATAACTATGTGTACATTCCTACAAACAAATGTATGTCATGGTAGCCATGAACGTTAATGGGTAAATATCTCCTCATAAAATACAACAAACAAACAAAACCAATTCGACCCGTCACCGTATGGCGCTACAGACGAAGACATTTTGAGTAATTTCTTTGCATACACATATTAAGACAATTATTTAATTTGTAACGGTTTTAAAATTATTTAATTTCCCTTTTTAAATGCATTATTATTTCAATCTCTGATTGCATTAAATAAAATAAAAATGATAAAAAATCAATTTGAACAATTATAATGCATGAAACACTTACCAGGGTCCCAAAACATGTATATTAAAGCTAAAATTGCTAGCATTTTTAATGATAGATAATCGATGTTTAGGTAACTTCGCTTAGTCGCAATGCCAGCGAACAGTGATAACAACAACAACCAAACAATGAAAATCACGTGACCGTTATGCGAGCTATTATTTCCCGCTTCCCTTTAATGCGTAGCATTCTTACCCAGGTTTTGACCTTAATTGATCTTCATCAACAACCAATAAGATGTTTGACACATTTGCCACGAGAATCCCGGAATAAATATAATACAAATTTAGTTTGCGTTTTCCCACCATTGTAGACGAATGTTGAGCGTGAAGCTGTCGTATCCTATCATAGAAATAATGAGCAGGTACAACACTTCAACACTCCAATTGATTGTGTGCGTGTCCCTCGATATAAGCCAATACGTTTATACTTAGCGGCTTGGATTTCACAATTAGTTTAATTTTGCATTATAAACACTAATTTATGTTATACCATGTAATTATCCGTATTTCCTTTTGTTCCATACCCTGATATACTTGCATGTTATATAGGTTTATATTGACATACAAACATTAAACATTATTGGGGTTTGAGTAAGTCTGTCCAGGTTTTATGCTGTTTGCTGCTCATCAGTATCTCAGGGTTGGAATTGAAGGCTTTAAATCTTGCATCTTGGAAAAAAAGGTCTTACATTTAATTTGGTTATTTAACGGACTAAAAAATGTGTCAGAGTGCGTATCTGAGCATTAAAGGGTTAAGCGAGTGTCTGTAAAAGTCCCAATACAGGCTAAAGGATTGAGAAATCTCTTAAGTAAAGCTTACATGCCTTACACGTAGGTTCTCAAAAAGAGATTTTCATGAGTCAAATAGGACGTGGGTCTGTTTAAATGTTGTTTTTTTCCTTACCTGACACACATTTTGTGGAGACAAACAGACTGATTGCTTTGGATAAGAGTTATTGTGATGCACATGTTTCCGAGTACCATAAATGATTTTAACTAACTAGGAACTCATACCAGCCATTTAACTTTGTCATGTTACTAACATGTCTTAAAGTTTTGCTAGTCATTTTGTATTAAAGTATGTCCAAAACAAAATAAATGGCTTCAACTTAAGAAAAGTGTTTTTATTCCATTTCAATGGCTATTGACATTTATTTTTTATTTAGAAAGAATATTATTGAGTAAGGAGGTGTTTAAATTACTGAACACATACATCGATGTCCATAATTGGATCCAAATATTGGATTTCAATGAAATATCTTTTTGGGACTCAACATTTTCGTAGGCACTAAGCCAAAGTGGGATTATGGGAAATTCAAATACTGATAATACGATTGCTTAAACAAAATATAGATTTCCTTACTCAAATCAACTGTCAAGGGGTCGCTCTTCACAGATTCTACACCCTCGGCAGGTTTCACGGGCTCCGTGTCTATTTTTTGCTCAACATTCTTCACCAGTAGCTCTTCCTCCTGCCGTATAGAGTCCAGCTTTCCCTGAATGTCTTTATACTGCCTCAGAAGAGCCTCAAAGTTGTCAGTCTCTTCCTGTGACGATTCCTTTGCTGGCTCTGTTGTGCCTTTTGGTGATGAATTCGACCATACTGTTTAGGTTAAGGAATTTTCTACCAGCTTTCATTTACTTTTTGAATTACGAAGTCTTAATACCCTGGACTCTGATTAAAGAAGTTTTGCCCAAACTATTTGGAAGTTTTGATAAAATACTTAACATTTTAGGGACTTTTTTACAGTTTGCCAAAATGACAATTTAAAAAACAATTGTCACAGATTAAAAAAGAATGTATTAATTTTATTCAAACAAGCTAACACTCCTGGCTAACAAAAATGTTTTAAATATATGTTTGTTTGTTAACATTCATAAAAAATTCATAAAATTTATAAAGCAATTGTAATGCTTTTCATCAACGAATTAGCACAAAAGTGCATAACCGACACAGGATTTAAGCTACCAGTTAAGTTTAAAAGCCTGTGTGTAGTAATGGTAACAAGTTAACTTTTGCTTTTAAAGGTCAGGGGTTTAATTACCATAAAAGGCACGTTTTCCTTGTTACTATAATTATTTAAACCTATCCTTAATACTAGTTTGTTGATCTTTCAAGAGGCAATTCATTTATTAATCTAAAATAGGTCTTTTACTGTTATATACTTAATCCTGTTTTTGGAAATGTTGCTCATCAAGCAGTATTTTTTTGTCGAAAACTGATATTGTTCCAGCATCCGTATAGCATTTTATTCATGCTCAACCACCCTGCCCTTTTCGAAAGCCAATTAGCGTTTTTGCCTTTTATCAAGTATTTTGGATTTTATCGAGTTTTATTACATGCCAAAACGAGGGCCCTTTGTGGTGACATATTATTTTATTACAATTATTTGCTTGGCTTTCGTTACCAAAACTAAGTATCGGGTGTATAGCTCTCATTTGGGGCATGAGCATGTTATCAATTGACCATAGCATATTTATAATTCCTTCTTTTAAAGATTATGTCTAACGTTTAAATGGCTTTGACGCTGAAGTCTCAATCAAGTCAGTGTTTTAATGATCAAAATGAGTGTCAATTTGCTGAAGGTTTGGACAAATTGNCTGAGTCATTTAATTCATATAATTATGATTGACCATAATGAGGTTCATTAATTGTGTTTTTGAAATTTATAATTGATGATGGTTACGTTTTGAAGTTTTTTTCAGTGTTTTTGAATTCTTTAATCACTTCAGGTAAGTTGGACATACTCGGTGCTTTCCACAGGCCATTTAATGGTCCCTCACCGGGGCACGTGATTTTCGAAATCAGAGTCCGCGGGGCGCCTGAAATTTTCCGATCAGTGTTTTTTGGCAGTAACCGCAGCTGACCATTCTTAAGATCAAAGCGATATCGACTTCGCCAAAATTTTGAAAGCCGATTAAGGATGCTTTGTCGCTTTGCCCAACTTAAGCCCGTCTGAAGGCGGAGCGTTGTTGTATTGGAAAATCAATATTGGCCAATGAGAGCGCACGCTTTGTATGAGCGACAGCAGTTGTAGGCTGGCAATACCTGCAGTTAAATTATGCAGATGACTTGTGGTGTAAATGTAATTGCCATAGAAATCTTGGCCAGTTACTTAGAAGACTGATGATGGCAACCGGCTGTAATCCTCATGGAAATCGTGCCTTTCATGCATAATACTGTCAAAACATTTATTTGAATCGTTAAGTGTTTATCGTTGAATTCATTACGCACTGTTAATGTTTGTTTAAATCGCAAATAAGCATAATTAAATTTGTAATCCGAAACCTACTCCTGAATGTTGTTAACGCGTTTGTAATCCGAAACACACTTTTGAATGTAAATGTTAACGCAACGTAAACATATTCTTAATTCAAATAAGCAGTGTCAATTTATTTTGTGTTGACAATAAAAAGGGCGCGAACATTATGCCGCATGTACAACGTCACATCATATGCATAGAAAGCGTGGGTGTATTGAGCATTGTATCACACATCACATCATGGGAATTACGCATGTTCAGCGGCAATATTTCATCAAATCTATAAATAATCACTTATGCCGAAATTTATTTAATACTTTAGAAAAATGGCAACGTTTTTTGTTAAAGAAATTATTGAGCACTTTTATCAGACGGCAATATTTACCAGAAAGTGCTTTTTACAATGGAATAAAAGGGGATTATCGGGTAATGAATTGAAACTTGAAAAGTAGTACCGGTAAGTATAATAGTAAAAGAGTCGGGTTGATACGGATGTATTGGGGAATCGTTCGAGTCGGGATTTTACTATCTATGTGGGAAAGTTTTAAAACAATTCTTAAATATATCTTTATAAATGACTTTATAGCTGGGGGTTTTCTTGAAGAGTCATAGTGCATCAAATAACGTTTTTTGACACTGTTTTTCTTTAAGTTCTATCGCACCACAGAATGTAAATTGACACACTAAATTTAAAAAAAAATCAATGTCTGAGGGGACACCCCTCCCGAACCACCCCTATCAGCCCTGGGGCGCCTGAAAAAAATCTTGTGGAAAGCACTGATACTAACTGGAATTTAAGTGCTTGTGTCTTGTTGACTGTAGTGTTTCAGTGGAAACTGTATTTCTATAAAGTGTTCAGTTAATTAAAGTGTGTTTGCTTGTAAGTTTCTCTGTTGTGATTGTTTTATGTAAATACTCTTGTTATATGTGTTGTGATTGTCTTATGTAAATAGTCTTGGTATATGTATTAAAGATGCTAGAAATTCTATCAATATTAAAGTTTAAATAAAAATACCAATAGTCCCCCTATAATTATTGTCGTTGTTCTGTATATATGTTATTGAAAATCATGTTTGTGAAATTTTATATTGACATTTGCAATAAAAGTCATAATTAATGTTTATGAAGTTGTTTGTTTTATCTTATATTTATATTTTGAGATGTTAGACCTTTAGAATTGCCCAGCCCAACATAATTATTTGTCAATGTGTGTAACTGAAGTCTGTGTTTATCTGTTTTGACACTTTGACTAATCTGTTTTGACACTTTGATTAAGCCCCATCAGGGGTGTGAATGCTTGATTGTAATACCCATTAATGGCACGCTCCCCACCAGATTAAATTTTCTTGTTTTATTCTCAATTAAACCATTGTATTTTATTAAAGTGAGTATGCACGATTTAGTCAAATATTTATGAATTTATATTAAATGTGTAACAAACTTATTACACAGTCAAAACTGACCTAGCGGTCAACTCAAAATAATGGTCAACTACAGACAACGGTCAGTCTGGACTCCCCCCGACAATAACCACTATATATTACACTTGGGAATAACGGTCAATCGTCCATAACGGTCAGTATATTTCACTCCCAAAGTTATTTTTGAACTCAAAACAGCGGTCACGAGTTAGTCGTTTCGAGTTGCAAAAAGTAAACACACAAATCAATCTGTGTTGTTGTCTTTTACCTTTGACGTAATAGCGTCTATTGTGCGTCTATTATGCGGGTAAATAATCGGATTGCGGTAACTGCCTTTTATATGATAAAAGCCGCCTGCTGCGAGAAAACAAATAACAACTAAGCGACGATTTAATTTCTGATTGCATGAAACATGTGCAAGTAACAATAACAATGTGTATTGGTAGCAATTAGCGGCCCAGTCATTACCCCCATAGTAAAAGCGCATGACAAAATCAATAGATCTTCAACGCTGATAAGGTGTGAACAACAACACTTAGCTAGCGTGTGTTATTATAAGAAGGTGATAAAAGGATTAGTAATTGTTTATTGTGGCACAACGGGCATCGAATTGCAACTTTTGTAACAAACTTTCAGCATTTATGGAAGCGGACATTTTGTCACGTAAAACGTCTGTTATCCAAATGCCATTTTTAATTTCCAGGGGAGAAGCTAACACCACTGGTTATCGGAAAGTCCCGAAAACCGATGTATGACCATGATTTTAAGATAAATTGTGCTTAGATGTGTTTAATAAAAATGATGTTTTTGTACTAATAAATATTAAAACTCGGATTCTTTGCATGAGAACGATAACGTTATGCCGTACTTTCAGTTTATTCATAACAGCGATTCGCTGCTACTTTAGCAGACCTGACGTCATTGACACATGACGACCATTAGGTAAAAATACCTTCCAATGAATGTAATACGAAATGTCGCATTTACTGAATTAAAGAGATGCATGAGTAAACAACATTATTATTGTTAATAAACTCATACGTTTAAAAATAGGTATGAATTTAAATCAATTAATAAGATATTAATTTGTAGTATTCACTAGAAATAATTTATGTTATATACTTTTTTATCGGCAATAAGCCTTTGTTTAAAAACATTCTGTGTTTAAGAAACGACTGTGTGGGGTAACCCCCTAGCTAAACTACCAACTGACCAACAATCTAAAAAGTGGTCATCTTTGAACAACGGCCACCTGTCTACAACGGTCACTTTTGTCATTTCCATTGACTGATTGCTGTTCTCAGTTTGGACTGTACTTATATTTCAATATAAATTAAAATAAAAGTCAAGAAGAACATGTGTTGAACAAGAGATGTGTTTGTCAGAAACACAATGGCCCCTTATGCGCAGCTTTGATTTTTTTTTAACTTTGACCTTTACTGATGACCTTGACCTTGGCCTTTCACCACTCAAAATGTGCGGCTCCATGAGATACACATGCATGCCAAATATGAAGTTGCTATCTTCANATTACATTACATTTTGAAGACGTCGATTCTTTAAGCTATTTTATAAGATCATGTGTAACGTTCCAAATGCCAAGCACATGTTTTCCAATATATTGATGAAATGTGTCTGTAGAACACAGATGCACTCAAATCCTACGGATTGTCTCATAACTGAGCTTATGTCGTAAAAAAACTATTTCATCACTCTATCAGATATACTTTTTGGCTTTCATGTTTGTTCTACACAAGTCCGAATAAGCCCTTTCTGATATGCTTAACAATGTCAAAACTAATAATGAACAAAAATTCACCAATATTCACAGCTGACAACGTTTACCTGCAGATAAATAATTATGTTAAGTTTTCCATCTAGCCGCAGTACTGTTTAAGTTGCATATGAACAGGTCAAAACATGCCATTAACACTTAAAGTTTGCATGACAAATGCCATCATTACAATGGTATCGGAAACATGAACCAATATACACAGATGCATAAATGTGAAGTGAAATGGATGGAAGGCTTAAATAAGGACCTATTCTTCTAATAACTTCATAGCTCAAATCACACGTTCTTTGTTATACGTGTTTTCAGTAGTTTCACAATATTTTGAAATGTCAACAAAATATGAGATAAAATATATAGAGATGGTTGCTGTTGAAATAAAGAAATAGTGTTGATTGGTTCCATATTTAGATATTTTTATATGTGTAAATATTTGAAAGCCGAATAGTACAATTAATGTCAACAAACTGGATTGGAGGGTGTAGCAGAAATGCATTACACTTATTCAATTTCAGTTCACAAACATACAATTTTTACTCAATAATTTTATGGTATCGGTTAACAAACCTCAATTTACCATTTTTCTCCAAAACTGAGCAATATTTTTGGAAATCGTCAAATGCTAAGGAGATCTTATGATTGTACAACCCACCTGAAATGATTGTGTGTTTTTATAAAGTATCACCCATTCATTTTACTTGCGATCAACACATTGTAAAAACAGTAAGGGTCAATAGTTGCACTGATAACGAACAAGTATCTTTCTCAGGCTTAATTATAGACATGGTTCAAAACAAAATTAGCAAAGTGTACAAAACACACAATGTGTACTGAGTGTTCGGGATTTGGGATCGTCAATTTATTATAGTACAACACTCGAGAGATGCGCCGGTTTCAACACTTTTATTCATCATGGCAAAGCATGGCTATACATTCATCCATGCCGATACATGGCGATTCTCTACAAATTAATAGAGATATGACAATAATAAATACCACGTTCAAATCGTTATCAAATTACAATTGCTAATACATAAACACAGATAATATGTTCAAAAATGTTTACTCTTTCAAATCATGTAAATCTAATATCTTATAGTTCATAAAAACTAAACTATCGTATGTAACTAATAATTACTTAAAACAAAATGAAATATGCGTGTATGGTAAAATATATATCAAAACTCTTACCGAACTTTGGTGTCTTATAATGTATTTAGCTTCAAATCTTGAATAATTATGTGTTTGTTTCATCAATCGGCCGTTGCCGTCAACTTTTGTTTTTCTACTGCCCGAAGATTATTATGAGTGACGTCGACGTAAAAAAGGCGGCGACATTAACGTGGCGCCATAATTTTTAGCGCCAAAACTAAGAGCGCGCTAAATATCAAGTTAACATTTTAACAATTTAAAAACTAAGAATTTAAAATATATTTAATTTTTACACTGAGTGTATATAGACTTACAAATATTTGGATTCACGTACGGAAGCGAAACAAAACGCATACATTAGATTCCCTCAATTGCTTTATATGTTTACCTATGGATGACTGACATTTTTTTTAAACAACAACAAGATAAACATCTATGCCCTTTTGTACTACCAATTCACACATATCAGTAAAAAGGTATTTTGAAACTCTTAAATAAAAAAATGACCTGTTAAGTCTAGAATGTAACACTTAATCTGTTTGAAAAAGTCAATCACAATACAATATGAACAGATAATATTGTCCGTATTTCGTATTTTAAACCACACAGGCCAAACTGAAAGTGAGATGTAAACATGGTTAGCCCAGTTTGCACCAGGATCGGTAAATTCATTTGTGAATATCTGCAATGATAAAAATAACAATTACTAATTACTTATTAGCAACCTTCTACAAACACGTCAATGATACCTTAGTAGAAATGTGACAACAGTCTTGTCGACAAATTATTGAAATTAAAAACTATCTAACATGTAATCTTTACCGATTTGGGTACTTTCTGTATTAAACTTAATCATTGTGTAAATAATAAAAATGAATTTATAATCACATTATATTATCTTGATAGAAAATTATTGTTTCATACATAATTTACTCTGACCCCACCAGATATCCACAGTGAAACGAACATAGTCAATGTTTTAAATTAAAACAAGAATATGAAGTATAATGCTTATTCATTACTTGAGCTTACATGCATTATATTGCCGACACAATCGTGTTGAACAATGATGCCACATGTTTGTTACACGGTTATGTCTTCCCTGTCATAACTGCTTCATGAAGAGCATTAACAGATGACCATCCTGTAACGAAATAAATTGTTCTTTAAGTTTAAACTGTCATGGCGACTTTCAACACTTTGTCTTTCAACGTTTCATATTAGTAGTAATGGACTTCGTATTATCATTGTTTTCATTTTTTAACATGTTTATGAACACCGCCATTTATATGGACATCCGCAATCAGAAATTCTTACCATTANGTCACATGATTTGACCATGGTCACTTGACTTATTGCAGCAGCCGAAATGTGTAAATCGTCAAGCAAAGTTGAGAACAAAAATTAGACCATGTTTTATAGTTTTTTTTAATGAAAATCATTAAATATGTAAAAAGCATAAAGAAATACAATGATTTTCATGTGTTTTATGATTTATCTACTTATTCTACCCGTTTTTGACGCATTTTCGTCGATTTACCGCTACGCACAAGTCGTTGTAAACAAATTACTAATACAGTCAAGTTACCATTACCGATTCAGTAGCGCAATAAAGTTGTTCTGATGAAAAGCAATAAATGTTTTGAGACTTCTTTTACACCAGTTTGATAGTTATATATTACCTTTGCTTACTGTTTCAGCGCATAGTCTTTATTTTTAAACGCAGGCAAAATTTATTTGTTGATACTTTTGTTTCGCCTCAGAATTCATGCATTTACGGATCAGTTGTAGCCATAACGGATCACGTGATTGAAACCACTCAGGACCAGGCCTTGACACTAACTTTTTTGACAAGGTTCCCGGAGGTAACCCTACTTTCAATTTTTGGTGACCCTCTCCCAAACTAGGGTTCCCTCCTGTTTCGATGCACACGATTGTGTCTTTGCAAAATCGCTCAGGCTAATAATTCGTACAAATGTCATTGTAATCTAAAGTGTTAATAAATTCAGGTAACTGTTCATCCGTCTGTAAATAATCGGATGTATTACCACAATGTGCGTTTAAATCACCGATAATAGACGTTAAGCCTAATGACGAATACTGACAAACAGTTTGTTTTAAATATTCGAAAAATCCCTCGCTATGCAAATTAAAATAAATAGAGTTATGTGGAGGAATATAAATAAAACATATGTAAACATCAAAAGAGGTATGAACAAATGAGCTATCTAGTTTAATCCATATAGCACCCTGAGTGTCAGTTTCTATTACTGAAATACCTTCTTTCAGAAAAGATTTATAAAACAAACAAATTCCACCATGCCCGCGTTTACAGTACGTGTTGTGGGGTCACGAAAACCGTTTTAGTAATCGACCACGAGTTACTTCCCTTCGCGTAATCGGAATTCTTTGCGCATGTACCACATACTAACTGGTCCGAGATATTAAAAATACACTTCTTACTGTTTCGGAAGTTCTTCTTATAAACACGGCAAGAAATAAAAGATAATTACGCTGATTCAAATGGTCAATCAATACGAAGTGGTTCTATAAATTTAGGGTTCCTGGAGGATCACCCAAAAGAACTGGTGACCCTCGCAAAAATCTGGTGTCCTCGGATTCCCGGGACACCGTTAGTGTCGAGGCCTGGGGCATCTAACACCTATTTGAACTGTCGAAACATGAACTGTGTTGTTTACAATGACCAAGTTACATTGCCAGTTATAAATTATATTCATTTTTTTTGCTATTAATTTTTTTGTATATGTGATTTTTTATCAACACTTTACGCATGGTGTTCTTGTGTGAATTATCTGTTGAAAATCCTATAAATAGATCGAAAGATATGGGCATCTTATAAACCATGTTAATTGTTTGAATCATATCTAATCATCGATATTGAACATTGAACATAAATAAAACATTAAGATTGAGATCATTTATTGAAAGAATCAACAAGATTTGCATATCTTTTAATATTATATATTATCAATACGCATATTATCATGCTTGATCCGTTATTGCCCTAATTCTTCATTTCATTTAAGGTGTTGCAAAATCTTAAACACAAATCAAAACTGAAAAAGACTTTTGAAGGTAGTAAGAAATGGCCTTTAAATGAATGCGTAAACTTCTTACTTCCCAACAGAGTTATAGCAAAGAGTAGTTCCGATTAGGACTCAATCAATGCGTTTAAACAGGCCTTGAAGATGCTGTGTGCAAAGTATCATTCTAAAAATGTCTACTATTTATCGAGAAACGCAGTCTTGAACATCAACGTGATCCGCTATGGGTAATGATCCGGTAATGGTAACTTGACTGTTCACAAAAAACGGTGACATAGTGCGCGTGCGCGCATGAGTGGTAAACGGAAAATAGAAATAGGTTCAAAAGCTGGTCAGGTTCGAAAGACGGTAACTGGACGTTACATTTTATTATTTTCACATCAAAATTGTGCTGCAAAGTCAAAATTATAACCCCAGAACATCTGCTCACAGCTTATAATTTTCAAATATGACAAAAGCAAACGACACTTAAATCTCATATACAAATATGGGGGTGAATTGTCTTTGGGGAAGAATTGTCCAAGGAAATCAAATTCTGGGGGTGAATTGTCCAGGGGGTGAATTGTCTTGGGGTGAATAGTCCAAGATTCAATTATTGCAACTACAAGATTTATAGGAGGTTTTGGGGATTCCGATAATGACGTCACTTTTGCACACGCTCTTATATTGGCCGTCAAAACAGCGGCCATTTCGCTATTGTTTCCATATGATGGACCGCATCGTGACAAGGTTTTCATTACAATCTCTACTTTTTACGAACAAAAAATACTCAGAAATTGAAATTCTTTCAGAATAAATTGAATTCAATGAACGAAAACACATAAGGACGAAAACAAACAGATTGATTTTATGTAATCAACATATACATGTAGTAACTGATTTGAACCTTTATATGTCTGTAAAAAACTTACCTTGTTACAGATTAAATAAATCCTCTTGATAAATGTAATTGTTTTTATTTTATTGTTCACACCAATTTTGACACTCTTTGTTTTTTTTTAACCCAGTGTTTAATTGCCCCTTTGTTCATCACAAACCGATTATCTCGATATGATCGGATACCGTCCAGACAATTACTAAGAAAACAGGGTGTCATAAATCAAGGGACCTATACTTGTATAAACCACATGTGGCTGGTCATTAAACACAATTTATTAATATTTTCATTCTATGTAAATGAAACGAAAATTAATTCAATGTAAAAGAAAATTAAACTACATTAACAAATTGAAATGTATTGCGCTTTTTATGGCTTTATTAATTGTTTTATATATAATTGATTCAATGCACCTCTTGCACTAAATTTCGAACGCGGATGAAAAATAACACTATCAAATCCACACCACTTCTTATTAAAATCAAATTATTATATGTTTTATTATTTTTGAGATATCATTTATTAAAGTCTTACTTTAAGAAAGAATACGGCTAATTTATAGTTTTGTTTTGTCAGTATTTAGTCTTCCGACCACCTTTACTCTGATTCTAATAACTAATTCGTATTTTTATAAAGAGGAAATTATATTTATGAATAAACATTTCTTGGTACTTAAAATGATATATTTGTAATATTATTTTGGTGTTTTCGTGTTTATTTAGGATTTTTTTTTTCGATTTATTGACTAAACAAAAGCCCTTTGTTCATCTTTTACGTTACTGTAACCAGGGCTATTGACGGCCAATCTATTTTTAGTAACGGAAAACCCCTCTTGTGACGTCACACTAAAACCTCCTATACTTTTAAAATCTTTAAAGGACGGTCTTTACATTGTGTTATCTAAACAAACAAAAAAATCATAGTTTAGAATAAATATGAACATAAATATACCGCTGGTGCAAATGTGATGTTTAAATTAATAACAGAAACATGGATGTTTTAAATACCCATTTCCAAATTCCTATTCAATACAATACTCAATCTTATCATTGATTGGGATCGATAACGGCCGCGGGCGGTTTTGCAGTGAAAGTTGATTAGCTAAAACACCTCTATTATTAAAAAAAGAACGTTTGTTTAAGGAAGCAACTCACCTTAAAATAAATTAAAGCCCCATTACTACTCAAAAACAACGAAAATTTCGTACGATATTTGTTAAAAATCAGTGTTCCCTATTGTAATTGCCGAAATTTCAACGCCATATGTGGTCTGGTAACATAGATGTTTGTAGATACAAAATGCTCGTTCTAATATATTTTTGTTTACATATTTAATTCCATTTTAATTTCCCACAAAGAAATCTGCAACGCATTTTGTTTCTACAAATATCTATGTTACCAGAGCTCATCTAACGTTGAATTTTTGGCTATTGCTATTAAGGAACACTGATTATTTATATGTAAACATTATTTTACGAAATATATAACGAAATTGTCGTTGATTTTTTAGCATTATCGAGGCTTTCAAAAGAAAAACTTTTGATCAAGAAACATTCAACAAGCACATGAACTGTGCTGAATGCAAGTTTTCTGCTAAGACTGACTAAGCAGCTTTTTGTAATAACTATGTGCCTCACGACATCTTTGTTATCCTTATTACCAATCGATACCCCACTTATTTAATTTGTTTATCAGTTAGTTGTAATTCGCATGCATGGCGTTATCAAGGATTTGTCCTTCTAAAATATTCATATTTAAGGAATGTAGAAAAATTGAAGAGAGAATGAAAGAAAAAGTGTTCACAATAAAAAATTTAATAATATGAGCCACGGTTTATCCATTGACGGTTAATAACTATTCGAAGTAATACAAATGCAAATTAAATAACATAACGTATCACTTTAAAAATATGATACCAAATTGCAATATATCAATTGCTAAAAAATGGATCGTAATAGAAAAAAGAACATATTAATTTAGAGAAGTGCATAAGGATGAATAAGTGGGTATTCGATATAAACTCTTAATAACTTGAATAGTAGGTTTTCGGAATATGGTTGAACTTCATTATACGAGTTTAAAAAGTTTGTCTTAGAAGCATATGCATTGTACAGAAAAGAACAGTTCAGAAATTATGAAAACTGGACACTCGTTATTAAATGTACGTAAACGGAGGAGAGTTTATTCAACGTGAAGGTATTTGAAAATCATGTGATGTACATTTATTGTTTTGTACTAATATTTATAAAATCGCATTATATTTCATACTTGCATAATCCATTCAACCATATACATAGTCATAGTTATTTAAAACCGTGAACAATTATAAACGTTTAATTAATATTCATACATACACATTATAAGTTTAAACTCTTACCTTTTGTTTCTGATGTATAAATTCCATAGGCTGGGCTCTAATCACAGTTCTAATGAAATCCGCAATATTCACTCCGCGCCCGAAATCCCCGGCGATAAGAGATTACAATATCAAAACAATGGGAGAGAGGCAATTAAATATTCACTTGAAATTTATGGGCACTATCAAAAGATATCGAACTAACCATTTAACCAGCCGCGTGTCTTTGCATATATTGACAAAGACCGTTTTATTATCCGCTCTCAGATACCTCTACGCGCATGCGTTATCAGAGACAGATTTAAAGTTGAGTTGGGCATCGCTTGCTTCTTTGACAGGTATTTGAAATGTGAATATCACGTGTGCTAATGCTGACCAACGACATATTGTCCAGCTTGTCCTTGTCCAATCAATTATTAGATCATAATCCGGTATGCCAATTAACCAGAGTGTGTATTTTTTAGCCGTTATCTTCAAATAACACGTGCAACGCATTACGTTANTGGTCTGAATGGTTAGCATTCGATACACACATTTCCAAAATCTAAGATGGTTACATTAAGATTAATTGACGAGGAACAGGGAATGGAACTGCGTATCGTTCTATATTTGCTGTCATAATATATATATATATATTTGCTGTCATTTTATCGATATTTTCATTAATCCAATGGTGTGAAACAATTTAAAAACAACTGATTTTGTCGGTGAATTATTGCTTAATTTAATTTATTAGACTAAGACATATTAAGGGCGCCATTT
>VMBQ01007126.1:26328-41255 GCA_007657795.1 Dreissena rostriformis | reverse complement strand
ATACCTCGTGTTTTCTTCGAAAAAACAGCCAAGCTAAAAATGACTGAGCCAAAACCTCAGAACATTCAGTAATATTGAATGTAGTATTCCGGATAATACTGGTTCATATCAAACACGCAGTATATCGTTGGAGCCAGAACTTGGTTAACAACGGAATCATAATATCCTTTTTTGAAATCACTTGGATCTATCTGTGGGGGTCGTTTCAAACCATTCTGTCCCATACATGTTTTCCCCGCCAAAACTTTGGCGACAAACATGAACTTGTGGCTGTTTTGGTCTGGTGAAGCGTAAAGATCAGAATCTTTGGCTGTAGTCGCAAAATAGGAGCCATCACCATATAGGGCACCAACTCTAGATCCTGCGATACGGAAGTCAAAATTGTCGTGAATGATATTTTCTATGATGTCGTGTTTGGTACCATGGAAAAGGTGAAGTTCATTGGCAGAACCCTGGCCGTATTTCCGTTTCATCTCTCGCTTCTTTCTGGAAACATAAAATGATGAAAACACTGTTAACTTAAATGATGTTTATTAGTGTTGCTCTTAACAGATAATGAAACATGTTTTTGTCTTTGAAATAGGTGTAATCAAATTTTAAAATATATATATATATCATTGACATTTGTTAGTTGTTGGCTTATGTGAAAAAAGAGGGCATTGAAGTACCGCACTTTGACGTAAACCCAACTTCGGTCTTCAAAAGTAAAGAGAGACTACAGTGCTTGTAAAACGTGAGTGATTCTTATAAATCAGTGAATATTCTGTTCCTTATAACCCTCTAAGATCCGTACAGAGAGTTGGCTGCTATTTGGCGAAAAGAGCTATAAACAGTTAGGGGAGGTAAACGCTGACAGTAGTTGAGCCTCAGATTCTTAATGACTCCCTTTGCGTGCAAATACCACGTTACAATGACAAAGCATAGTGCACTAATTTTAATTATGTATTAATGCACTATTCTACGACAAATGAAAATCCTAATTTGTTTATCGACTCTTTTGCTATTTAGGATCTATTCAAAATTATTCCACGTAATTATTAATGTAAGAAGTTTGTCTTTAAATGTGCATAATGTAGCAAAATTATAAATGGTCGTTAGGTCGAAATGCAAAGAGGTCAAATATCCAGGCAATTATAAACAAATGTCCAGATTCCGACCTGAAGAATTATGGCATGTTTGAATTGAACCGCCTTGTAAGTCCAGACTATTATTAACAATTTTAAACATTGTTTTTTATCTTGACTTGCGAATGAATATACATGTATACTGGGGGAATTATAACAATAACACACACCACTCAATTTATAGTAGTAACATCAGTATTTTCAAACTTTAAGGGCAAACATTTGGCTCTTCAGGCGTGTGACATAAATGATTCGACAGTACTACTGTATTCAATGAATTTTAAAGGGATTTCTTGGTTAATATAGTTATTCGCAAGGGAACAACTAAAAAAAAACGAATGACTCCAATATAAACCCTCCCTGCTGTCTGATAAAATTATAAAAAAGTAGATCTTACAAGTTGTAGTGCTCCCACAGTTGTGCGTTCTGGACACGCGTGATGGACACAACTGTGACGTGCGGCATGGACATCAGAAAGTGCTTCTCCACCTCGGCGTACTCCTGCCCCTCCATCGAGTCTGTCACGTCCAGGCTGACCTTTACTACCTCATTCACCTAGGAAAGAGAAGAGCCTTGTTCTGTGAAAAGGATGTTTAATGCAATCCGCTTTTAGTATATTTTTTTGTTTAAAGAAAGTCTCTTCTAAGCAAAAATCCAGTTTAGGCGGAAAGTGTCGTCCCTGATTAGCCTGTGGGGACTGCTTTACGCACATGCATTAAACCCCCTTTTCACAGAGCAAAGCTCTCATACTTTGATAATTGCAGGAATCCATGAGGCTGATGATCTTGTTTAATTTTGTTTGTGAAGTACTTGCTATTTTGACTCATTTTATTTACAGAAACACACTGTTTGTATGTAAACAAACATATACAAACTTTGTAGGCAAAATCAATGGAAAATTACAGCAGAAATGTCCTCATTGATTGAACACGCTGTTTATTAAACCTTATTTATTGATGCAAGGATCTGGTGGTTACACACAACTTTAAAATTTATTTTTTCATTTGCAAATAATTTGATTTCGGAACAAAACACACAACTTCCCTTCTTTTTAAGATTTTTTTTCGGATGGCAATGGGGAATTTCAGATTTTCTATTGAGAGAGTGCCGTTTTCAAATACTTTATAAAGCAGTAAAAAATATCGCTTTTATTATCATACATACCTGCATTTTCTTCCAGTTTATGGGCAGACGTACAGGCGCGGCCTGATATGCTGAGAGCCTAGAATTGTTTTCATTAATTAACATTTAAAAAAAAAACGGAAATTATTTTAAATGTGAAACAACATATGTTACAATTTAACAAATGTCTACTGGTGTTTATGACATTTTGACAGAACTATCGTTAGAAAATGCGAGAAAACGTGGTAGCTTTTGTTAAACATTTATATTCTCTTAAGTTGTATATTTTCACAAAGTTTTTGTGATCTTCTATGTAATACAGCAAACGATTAAACTACCTTCATTTTCATTCTACTTTTCAAGTAACAAGAGACACGTCCAAGTTTTAAAATTATTTTGTTGTTGTAATCATCAATCTACTCAAAGTTAAAGTTAACTTATTTAACAAAAAGTAGCACGAAAAATCTGGTGTGCAGTTAGGTGGGCAATTATGCTATGTGTACACCTAAAGCACTGTCTACCACACCAGCATTTCCCTGATAGTAGAGGTATGAAAAGACAAGATTTTGTTATGCCTTAATTTCATTTCTATAACAGTCCATATTTCTACACCTAACACTACTTTTGTCCAAGCATTTAAAGTCGAAATACAAACAAGAGATGTTTGAACAATATGTATGCCCACTGAATAGCAGCAACGTCATCCGGTGACCTTGACCTTTGATCCCTTTATTTGAAAATCATTATGGGTCATCCTTCTTCAAGACTTACCAGCATACAAAACTATATGAACCTAAGAATTTTCTACATTTTACTTGGAAGCTATTGTCATATGACAAGCATATGACATTAAAATCAATAGGCATCTTTTTATCATTTATCATCCCAAGAAACCAGCATAGCAATTTTGATGACCATATGTCAAAGCTTCCTCTAGATTGTGTATGGAAATTTTGAACTTTGACCTGGTGACCTCAAACTTAATAGGTGTCTTCAGTCTTGAACGTAACCCAATCGACCGTCAACCGAGTCGAGTGATTTTTGTGACAGTCGAGTGAAAATTCCAAGACGGTAGCCCGATCGGTCGAGTGCTTTTTTCGTGTCCGAACTTATTAACATGTCCGAAATAGCTTCCTATAGTTTAAGCTTCCTCAGCATTCCGGAAATGTTCGCTCGGTACCGATTTTGCCTGGTATTTTATTTATGAATTTTTGATTGGTTGGACGATGGGGTGGGCATGAACTGTAACTGACGAAAAATCTTACGAAACTTTCTTTCTGAAAATCTTAAAAGTCATCGAAACGTTGTCAGCCACTTGAAATATTTTATGTGGTCGATTTGCAAAGTAAAGCACTGCAATTATAGCATATTGTCAAACAATATGTTAACAAAATTATATATGTATTATTTGCTAGGTAACTGGTTTTAATTGTCTGAAATCAGACGATAAGCACATTTTTGTTTCATGTGCAAAACACGTACATTTTTTTGGACTGTCGTTTTCGGATACATCATACAGTAATTTTTCGTTGATTGTAATTATTTTAATTTATTTTCAACGCTCTGTATAAAAAGTTCTATAGTATGACGAATACACATGTGGTGCAGGCTTTTTCCTGGCGCATCTACGGACCCATTCCCAAACAGAAATTGTAAAAACAAGAGATGTGTTTGTCAGAAACACAATGCCCCCTACTGCGCTGCTTTGATTTTTTTTTATTATATCCCTTTAAAAATTATTACTTCCCTTGTGAAAATAATCTGAACCTGCCAAATGATAAATATAAATTATCTCCCTTGAAAGCTTGTTACTTCACTTGGATTTTTTTTTGACCTTTGACCATGAAGGATGACCTTGACCTTTCAGCACTAAAAATGTGCAGCTCCATGAGATACACATGCATGCCAAATATCAAGTTGCTATCTTCAATATTGCAAAAATTATGGCCAATGTTAAAGTTTTCGGACGGACGCACAGACTGACAGACAGACGTACTGACAGTTCAACTGCTATATGCCACCATACCAGGGGCATAAAAATCCCAATTTGAAAAAAAACTACATGTAATCCCAATTTCCAAAATATTTGTTTTCAAATAAGCGTCTAATGATTATTATATCTTAATTTTATTTCAGTAAAATCTAACAAATTATATAGCAATAATTTATATGATTTTGTTCTTCAAATTTAAATTATTAAAGAGTTATATTAAATTAGTTTTTCCCACATCAGTGGATTTTCCCTGTGAAAAGTTTCCCAATCCTGTAATTGCATTTTTTCCCAAAATGGCCAGGAGAAGGCCTGCAGTGATACGGATGGTCTGTCCTTAATCGCCGTAGGGGACCTGTAGCCCCAGACCCCCGGCCTAATATTCCAGATTTCGGATTTGGGTCAATTTACATCCCTGCTATAGATGCTTATTCAAAACTGCATCGGTTATCTCCCTTGAGCACTAATTGAGTAGACGATTATTTAACAGTGTTGTCGCGAGACGTTGAAACTATTAATATTACCGGATGGAGTGGGTTGCGTCTAAGACTGACATAGTTACAAATGTTACAGAATTATAAATTTAATTGGGGCTAGTTAAAATTGATTCGGGCTAATGAAATTTCCAAGCTGGTAGCCCGACCGGGCAAGTGCCTAAAAATGTATTGACAAGACTATGTCTTCCTTTCCATCCAAATAGCCACTATACCATTTCGTATGATTGTAGGTTAAAAGTGTTCTCAAGATATTTTGCAGAAACAAATTTCCTAAAATGAGCCAGTGACCTTCAACTTAAACCAGTTGACCTTAAAATCAATATGTGTAATTCTTTCCTCTAAAGTAACCAACATACCCTTTTATTAAGATAGTCAAAGCATTCTCTAGATTAAGATATCATAAAGATACCAAGTTCCCAATACAAGCTCATGTATTGACCTTTGATCTGAAGACTTCAAAATCAAAATGCCTCTTTTCTTTCCCCCTTGTAAACGTTATACCAATTCGCATGATCAGTGAGCAAAATTTAGTGCCAAAACAATAATCCCCTCTGACCCGTACTTTTGACCCGGTGACCTAAAAATCAACATCTTTACTAATTGAAATGATCATAGGTCTAATTTAGCAGACTGACATGTGCAAAGCAATACTCATACCCACTGCTTCATCTAAGGGGGCATAATTATGAAACTCATGACTAGATTTGGGAATAGAGATATTTTACACTAAATAAAATAACCCTAACTATATATCATATATTACTCAGTTATTTTCCCCCAAAAGATTACAGCCTCTAACAGGCTGTTTCCCAATCGCAAAAAGAAACATTTCTTTTACAAAAATCTTAACAAAATTTCCCCCAAAAAGTGTCAAACATTTCCAATAAACTCAATACTTGGTTTATTGAGTTTATTATACAGCAAAATAATTCTGTAGCACTTTATAATATAAATTTAAAAATTCAATTTAACATTTACTTAAAATCAATTGGAAAACTGTTGTTTATAATCATATAAATAATGTTTAATTGTTCCCAATTTCATGGTTTATCACGCTATTTTTCCCAATCCAAAAGGCACAGGCTGTAAAATATATAACAAAAAAACTGTTGTTACTCACTTCCCAAGCATCATTTTGTGCTTTTATCCTGTATAAGATCCACAGAGGTCTGGCTCAGTTTGTTCTATACAAAATTTCCAAGTTCAAGAACCGTAACTTCGCTAAAAATGAATGGACCTGAACGGAACTTGAACTAGATCTGTATGTCAGGCTCGTTAACTCACTTACCAAAAATCTTATCGATATCTGAAAGCATTTAGGAAAAAAACTTCGCAAATGGATGCCGGACGGACAGACAGATGGACAGTGCACAAAAAACACTTCAAGCCAATTGATACGAATATTGCTATGGTACTCACTTCTCAAGCATCATTTTTGTGCTTTTATCCTGTATGAGGTCCACAGGGGTTTGGCCCAGTTTGTTCTTGAGTCGAAGGTCTGCCCCCTTCTCAAGCAGAGTGTATACGATGGCGATGTTCGACTCACCAGTCTTCGCAACAGATTTCTGGAAGAAAAATGAGCCTCATTCTGGGAAAACTGGGCTAAATGCATGTGCGTGAAGTGTCGTCCAGGGATGACACTTTCCGCTTTTATGCAATTTTTTTTTTTACAAAAAGTCTTTTGTAAACGAAAATCCAGTTGGGCATATACGATGGCGATGTTAGACTCGCCAGCCTTGACAACAGATTTCTGCAAAACAAATAATGCAACAAGAAATTTGTTAGTTACGCTGGATTTTTTGCTCATTTCAACAGTATTTGAGTCTTAAATCACGGCGGTCAGTAAACCGATTTATCAGAACAAAGTGCACATGCTTATGCCAGTAACTGACAGCTACCCAAATTGATCCAGAGGTAGGGCGAAGGGCTAAAGAAAGGAAATCATGACCAATCACAACAGATGTTATGGGGCTAAGCATGGTATCAACACGCTATGGCTCTACCAACTGAGCTAGCTGGCAGATGCAATGAGACACAATTGCGAACTTGATATGTCACTGACACGGCTACCCCAACGTTACATGAATGGACACAGACACTTAAATGAATATGAAAACGTTCATAAGAAATGTGAAACATGTAATTTAATAAAATATGATAATGTTTCATAGCTATTCAGGGTTTTATTTTGACAACACCTCAGGGGAGGTTAATAACCTAAACCCCTTAAAAGTCTTCATTATTCAACAGATCCATTCAAGAATTAAAAAAACAAATCTTGACTCTCAAAAGCCGGGGAAATCACTCACATAGATATATTTTCTATGGCAACAACAAAAAGATATGTGTCCATAGAGCATTCCACTTTTGTCTCAAAACTCCACATACGTAAAAAAAAATCAACTTTGATCTGGAAGTCATGCATATTGACTCGCACACCAAAAATCAGGTTCATATCTGAAAGTGTTCAGCCCAAATATTCTGGAAAAGTGTTATTTTAGAGAACAAATTTAAGTCAAAGGCCTGCAACTTTGTCAACAATAAATGGACCGGAACAAAACTCAAATTCCGAAGGCATTATAAAAAGTGATATAAATAAACTCATATTTTTTGCAATTCATACTATCGTACTCGGAATGACTGCAGGAGGGGTAAGTTCTGGGACAGATGCAGAGGCGTGTTCCCATCCTTGTCCTGGGCATTCACGTTGGCCTCTGAAACATATACAAATTCAAGTTCACTTATATAGCTCAAAAATTATTTGTCAATATTCAATTGTGCTGTACACAATTATATAAGTAAAAAAAAACTTATTTGTCATAAAAAAACGCAAAACAAATGCGTTTTAAGTTTAGTTTTTGACTGAAATTTGTTCTGTGTCCATTTTAAGTCTTTGGGAAGAGCATTCCACCACTTGAGTCCAATAACTGCTATTGGTCTATCCGCAATCTTAGTTCGATTTCTAAGATATGCATCACGGGATTAGCATTATGTGAAAGTGTTGCGTCAGCTTAACATCACTTTAGTACATGATACAATGGATTTGAAATGTCTCTTACTAAAAAAAACAGCGAAACTTTGTGTATTTAATGTACTTAGTAGTTGAAATGATTGTCATTAACACAAGAACTGTCACCATAGGATGACATATGCCCCCTTTTTCAACATTTTTGAAAACCTAAACGCAAAGTCTTTTTCCACATTTTTCGAAACCTTAACGCAAAGTGTGACGGAATTTCAGACGGACAGTGCGATCACTTTATGCCAATCTTCGGGGGCATACAAAATTTAATCACACCCTTGGCTTTTCCTCACCATTTTGGGAATATAAATTGGGAATTTTAGCGTCAATTTACTTTAAATTGGTAAAATGAAGTAATGCTTGATTGATGACTTTTGAACAATTATTGATAACACTTCAAATTAAACTTAAAATACTTAACATAAAGATATAACTTAAGTGGACATAACAACTTCAAACTCTGTATTTCTATACTCAACAACTCTATTTCAAAACATCTGAAAGTAAAAACAGAGATTGGGAATTTTGGGGCTGGATTTGGAACATGACCAATTAACAGGTATAAAATAGGCCAAACATTTTTGTTTGTGAAACACAATGTCTCCTTTTGCGCAATTATGACCCATATATTAGACATTTGACCTTGAAGGATGACCTTGACCTTTCAGCACTCAAAATGTGCAGCTCCATGAGATACACATGCATGCCAAATATCAAGTTGCTATCTTCAGTATTTCAAAAGTTATGGCCAATGTTAAAGTTTTGCAAACAAACCAACAAACCAAACAACAAACAAACAGAAAGGGCAAAAACAATATGTCCCCCAGTATAGACTGGGGGACATAAAAAGCCCTGCCAAATCTATAATAGTTGTAATCTGAATCTCCACAAGTTAAAAAACAACAACAACTTTATTTAATATTTAGGAACAACAATGCAAAACCAATGTAGTTTCATTCAAAAAATAATAGTTGATATGGCCAGTGCTTTCCACAGGCCATTTAACAGTTCCTTGCCGGGGCACTTGAATTTGGAATCAGAGTCTGCGGGGCGCCTGAACTTTTCTGATCATTGTATTTTTGCAGTTTCTGAAACTAGCCATTGTAAGATCAAAGCGATACTTCGCCGAAACTTTTGAAAGCCAATTTACCAACCTCTGTCGATAACGTGTATTGCTTTACCCAACTAAAGGCGGAGCTTCATTGTATTGGACAATCAATATTTACCAACGAGAGCGCACGCTTAATGAGCGACAGCACTCGTAGGCATGCAATACATGTAGTTAAATCATGCAGACGACTTGTGACGTACATGTAATTGCCACAGAAATCTTGGCCAGTTAATTAGAAGANATTCAAATAATAATAGTTGATATGGCCAGTAAAAACATTGTTTCGACTTGTAAAGCGTTTTAACAAATTATCGTTGAATTCATTACGCAGATTTTAATGTTTTGTTGAAATTTCCAATGAGCATAAATATATTTGTAATCAAAAACCAACTCCCGAATGTTAATGTTAACGCAAATATAATCCCAAACACACTTATGAATGTAAATATTAACGCGACATTGACAAATTCTTGCTTCAAATAAACAGCGCTAATTTATATCCTGTTGATTCTTTGTCTCAATAGAAAGGGCGCCAAACCCCATCGGCTCCGGCGCGTCTGGAAAACTTCCTGTGGTAAGCACTGGATATGGCATGTTATTTTCCAAGGATTTATAATGAGTCAGCATGATTAGTACCCCAAGGAAAAGTGGATTTTAACAAATCTTTCAGATTCTGAGAAACTTTTTTCTTCTAAACAAGCTTCAAATGAAAACACGTTTATCCAACAACTTGTAATATTACACACTTAGTCAGAACTTCAAGTGTTGTTAGTGAAATGTCTCTCATTTCAGCCAACACTTTGGTACACTTGATACAAATTCAATGTAACATCAATTTCATTGATAACAAAAGAATAAATGACTTCAAATTGGGACTACTTCTTTAAAACTAATACAACTTATTAATTTGTATCCTGAAAATGGTTCAGGGACCAGTTGTTAAAATATTAATAATTACCTAATGATAATAATGGTTAAAACTAACCCATATAGAAATTGATATAAATACAGACTCCCATAAGAAGGCGGAGCTTTCTGTCTGATCCCACCTTTATTTAGGAGAAGTTCTATGGATCTCTTGTGTTGCCTGATGACAGCAAGATGGAGGGGGGTCTTCTGCTCACTATCCAACGCATTTGGATTGGCTCCACCCTAAAACAGTGTTGTTATATGACTCATAAATACATGGCCTCGGATTGGTAGAAAACATGATAGGCAACACAAAAACATATCATTATCACATTTAATGTAATAGGCAGCATATTCAATGAGCTAAAAATAGATTAAATTCGTACCAATTTCTAGACTCTAAGAATAATGATTTGTTAAAAATGCAGTAGGGACACATTAAATTATGTTGTAAATGACGTTTATTTTCAGTAACACTTTTTGGTGTGCATTTTAATTAGAACATATTTGTAGCTAAGTGCACAAACACAAAAGATTTAAGATATATTTCTCGAAGATTTAATACAAGACATTGACATGCAACTCGCAGGCTGTACAGGTTTTATGCTGTTTGCTGCTCATTTGTATCTTAGTGTTGGAAATGAAGCCTTAAAAACTTGTATCTAGTAAGAAACATCCTTAATTCAATTTGATGTTCTAAGGGACTACAAATGCGTCAAAAAGCGTATCTAAGCGGTATAAGATTAAGCAATTTAAGAACTGCATTTTAAAGATAATTTTCAATTATATGTCTATGATGCCCAATTGCATTATAGCCGTGCATCATAGTAATTGTCTCAAAGTTACAAGTTCTAATTAGAAGGCATCATTTTTAAGCTTCATTTACAACTACCTTACACTTAAAATCAACAAAACAAGTTCAACATGGCGTAGTGGATTTGGTGTCGGCCTAGCGACCGGGAGGTCATGGGTTCGATTCCCACTGTGGGAGCTATCTTTAGATCTCACCCACAGACACCCAGTACTGGTTCTAATTCCAGGGACCAAACTCAAGAGCGTTTCAAATAAGACTTAGGCTTTCGATGCAATCGAGCTAAAATAAATAGGTTTAAACTAACAAAACGACAATTAACAGACCTTCTCCATTAGTAAACCAGAGACTTCTACAAAGTCGTTGATGGAAGCCACATGGAGAGCCGTGTACTTGTCAGGACCCATCGGAACGTCCACAAGAGTTGAATTGCTATTAAGAATTACCATCACAGCTCTAAAAAAGAAAGAAAAGCAAGGTGTATAATTCTGAGATATAGCCCTGAAAAGTTTTTGACAGACGGACAGACTGACAGACCGACAACGCCAATTCTATATCCCTACACCTTTGCTGGGGATAGAAATAGAAATGTGTCACAGATAGTGATGCCCCAACAACACATGTTTGTACTCAAACAAATCTGCTATATTTTACACAGTGTACTTAAAGGCCAAGGGACTAAACTGGTTTCAGCCATAATGTCTTTCTTGACACTCATTTAAACTTTTAAGTTATTCAAATGTCAACATTTGAAAGAATTTCACCAAGATGTTACAAACAAAAGAGATGAGCACAAACGATTTGGGGATGATTCATATGTTATTTAGTAAAACAAGAGCACCGCAGAGCGGGTGCCAACGCTCGGCTGTGGGTGCAGTTTAAAAAAAATAAAAAATAAATGTTTTTTTTTACCTTTGACCTTGAAGGATGACCTTGACCTTTCACCACTCAAAATGTGCAGCTCTTCAATATTGCAAAAGTTATGGCCAATGTTAAAGTTTTTGGACACCGCGGACAACGCGGACGAGCTGGCTATGACAATACCTCGGGTTTTCTTCGAAAACAGCCGAGCTAAAATATAACAAACGGCCATTCATCAGCCAAAACTGGTTGCAGACAAAATTCCTTTCTTAACGATTATCTGCACATTAAGGTCATTAGCTGTGAAAAGTTTGAACGAAATCCGCCACCCAGTTAAAGGGGATTGGAAAACAGTTGGGACTATAAGTGGAGAAACAGACAAAGGGCCTTAATTCTGACGAAGCTAGTCACAGCCCAAATTCCTTAGTTAACGATCATCTACACATAACGTTTATTCACCTCCAAGAAAGTTTGAGCAATATGCACACAGTAGTTGACTTGAAAACACAATATTTTGGGACTATATAATCTTAAGAGCAATAATTCTGCCAAAACTTATTGCAACTAAAATCCTTTCGTTAATATATTTTACACATTAATGTAATTCAAACATTTTAGTTTGAGTGAGATTGCCCTGTAATTAAAGAGAAGTTAAAAACACAAAATTTTCGGACTATATATTCTATCTTTAGTAGAAAAAATACAGAAAAAAGTGACTTAATTTTGCCAACTCTTGTCACAGCCAAAATTCCATTCTTTATGAGCATCGATACATTAAGGTCATTTACCAGTGAACGTTTGAGCAAGATCCAACTGAACCAATAGTAAAAGAGGAGTTGACAATACAAGCTTCCGGAGGTAACAAACGGACAGACAAGTGCAATGCTTAAAGCCTCCAACTTTTAGTGGGGACGTTGAACTAAATAAAAAAAGGTACCGGTATATACAGTATCGCTTTCACAAATGGATTCTTTTTTACTACTGCATAGTTTTTAATCGGATATAGAGCAATGCTTCACACAAAGATATAACGTAAATTACGTAAGTCATTCTTAAGCGAAGGACATACAGTGACAGATTGCCAGTCACTCCAACTGAGCATGTGATTTTACAATAAGTACAAACGACTCACGCTGGGCAGTTCTTATATGCTGCATACTGGAGCACATTGAAATTCTCATGATTGCAGATTGAGAAATCAGCTGACTGGGCCGACAGTATCGCCGAGACCAGCAAAGGCTGCCCTTCTTTCTGGTCTACAGCACTGTGCATCGCTGTCTCCCCAACTGTCGTCTAGAAAGGATAGAAATGTTTGAGCACTGCTGCACTGCACTCAAATTATCAGTTATACCTAATTAGTTTTCTGTACTGACAAGTGTTTTCACATCATACGTTATTTTTATAAGTTGAGGTAATGACACCTATAGCAACATGCACGCGGTCAGGAGCTGTATTTTACTCACACAACAAACATTTAAACTCCTCTTTTGTCACATTTATATGAAAGTGTGTTAAGTTCAAATGTATAACTGATTGGGTTAGGCTCAATTTATAGAACATACACTATAGTAACTCTATTTTATTACATGTGTATTGAACAATTATACTAAAAACATCCATGTTTCAGGGGTGTGATTTATGAAACACCTCAGGGAGGGAAAATGCCCTACGCCCTTACAGGGTTTAACTAAATTCTTCATTTGTGCAAAAAAGGAGAAATCCCACCCTGATATTTGAATAATTCGAACTCCAGATATCTCAAAGTCAAATTTGAACACCCAGTGACTTCGAGATAACTAAATTCAGCTGTACCCTTAGGGAGACGTTGGCATTATTCAGAATGAGGCACTGGACAGAGTCGATGTCCGGATGATCCACCGCGATCATGAGCGGGGTCACACCGTTCTTGTTCTGCACATTGGGGTCTGCCGCGTTCTGTAAGAGCTCCTGAATACAGTCTGGGTTCTTACTGGAAAGGAGGAAAACAATGGTAATTATTAAGTTATATCGAGCATTTCTTTTCTCAAGTTGTAGTCAGATAAAATTGTCAATACCCAAGAAATTAGTACATGTAAATCATTAACAAATTAAAGTAATCACAGGACTTCTTGTAGGTGTGTCTAGAAAAAAAAGACATACAAACCAGCTTAACACTTTTCCTCATTATGTTTTGTATGATACATTTTTTAATTTATTAAAAGAACAAGATATGTGTCCATAGGGCACAGATGCGTCCTCATTGGACTTTTGTCTCAAAACTTCACATATGTTAAAAAACTCGATCTGAAAGTCATGCAGGTAGACTAACACACCAAAAAACAGGTTAATATCTGAAAGTGTTTTGCAAAAAAAATCCGGAAAAGTGTTAATTTTTAGAATACTGTTAAGTCCAAGGCCCGAAAACTTTTTCAAAAAACAATGGACCGGAAAATAATCCTAACTTTATATGTAGGTCAATTAGGTAGACTCACACATCAAAAATCAATATCTACAGGTATTTCGGGAAAAAAATACGGAAAAGTATTATTTTTAAAAAAAATCCTAAGTCCAAGGCCCGTAACGTTGTCAAAAATCAATGGGCCAGAACGAAACTCAAACTTGATATATAAGTCATGTAGATAGACTAAAAAAAACATAAAATCAGGTAAATATATGCAAGAGTTAAGCAAAAAAAGTCCAGTAAACTATATATACTAACTATACATACTATTTCTGGAGGGAATGGGGCCGAATATCGGCCCCGAAATTGACATAAAAAACACTGTTTGTGGTTCGTATAATCAAGCCCCATCGTTGAAAGTTGACCACCCGAAAATCGTCTGTGCCTTGGTCAGCCGAAATAAATTAGAATTGACACAGGTGGCACCCGTTGTTACAGTTAGTCAAGCTGTCAGCTGTCTAGGAAATGTTATTGACTTAAGTATTGGAGACACCCCTGAAACTTCCCATAAATCTCCACCAGGTACACCGGAAAGAAAAGATCCTTTCACTAGTATTAAATGCCTTGTTTCTAGGACAAATGTTTGATGTCAATGATGATAGATGTAGTTAGCTATGCATATTAAATGTGTATCATCTTCATTCTCAACATCTTCATCCAATTAATACTAACTGAATTTGAAATAGTATTAAAATGTTGTCTATTGAATGCAAACCATGTTTTAATCAATAATATCTAGTCATACTGAAAAAATAATGTAAAGGGTTCTGTAACAGATTTGTATTTTCTTTATATACTTTGTCTAGGCAATGTTTTATTGAATGTCAGAATATGTGTAACATGATATTAAAAGGGTAAAATAAAACACAATAGTCAAATTTTGATAATGTACTTCTTTTATTCTATATAATTTTACATGCATACATACATATAGGCGTTATGCATATAAACCAACAAATTCGTGAACATTTTATTACTTATATATTGGTCCGACACATAAAACGAAAAATAAAAAATAAAACCCACCCCCCCCCCCCCCC
>VMBQ01007126.1:0-12587 GCA_007657795.1 Dreissena rostriformis | reverse complement strand
AGGGTATAACTTGGTATCTGTGTTTTATCTGATTTACATTTTATTAACCTACTTACATTATTTTTCTACAAATATGATATGATATGTAACAGAATGGTATTTATGAAGGAAAAGGGAAATGGGTAGAGACATGATGGATTATACATGTAATATATCTTTTTGTTATCATTCAAATAATTTAGTTGATCTCATGTTGCATTAAGACTCATGCCCCAATTTAGTGTTTTAAATAATTGACACAGTTTTGTGTCATCATTAATGACACTCACACAGTTTGTACAACTAACAATAACACTGGGCCACTTAGATAAACATTGGACCTATTTTGGCCACATAAGGGCCCTATTAGGGCCAGACAAAGGCCCTCTAACTGTTTATTAGGGGCCATAAAAGATACACAGATTAGTGCCAATTAGAGCCCTCCCCTTTCTTTACAATAGAGACTAGCAGAGAAGTAAGGATGATAAAAAACAATTACAACTGCATGGTTAATGAAGTAAAAATAGTATTGCCCAGTATTGCCCACTTTCAGAGTATTGCCCGGGGCGGGAAAAAAAACGGGTTTTCCCGGGGGCGGATTTTTCGTGCCAACCCTGAGCAAAATGGGGATTTTTGAAGTCGCGAAATCTTCCAAATTGGGAAGAATTTTCATCGCCAAAAGCATTATTTGGGCAGGGGGTTTTCCAGCCATTTTGGATAAAAATCATATAAATTATGGTTATATATTTTGTAGTTTTGTAGGGTGTTTAAAAAATAAAATTGAGATATATAGAGTCTTATAATCATAGTGGCATTTCTAAAAAAAAAAAAAAAGAAAAAAAAATTAATTTGGGATTTTTTTTTGAGAATGGGGAAAAAATATCCATATTTGTCAAGGGGAATGGGTCCGACTATCGGACCCGTGAGATGGGCAGAAAAAGGCCTGTCAGGTATAATAAATTGAATACTTGTCAATGAACAAAGTATTAGTATCAAAGGTTAAAATTGTATAACAATGTATGACTTTTATCAAAGATAAAAAATCCATATGAATTCATTATCGAATTAAAGACAAACGTATATTCAAGCGTTCTCAAATCTATTCCTTACAGAACCACAGTATGTACTGTTAACCAGTTCAATTGAGTTGAAAATCCAAGTTATTTGCAAAGTATACAATGTATCTGTGTTGAAAGAAGGGTAGAAAAAAAAACTTAAATTAAATCATTATCCTAAATGTCTCACTATCACATTTTGCAATGCCGATGGAGCACCGGTGCGTGAACCGGGGTCTACTGGGATGAACGGGGGCTCCACCGGGAACGTCCGGGATGAACTGGGGACAACCGGTGCTCCAACGGCAAACTATTAAAATGTTTAATACCTCCGGCATGAACCGGGAGTCACCGGGACGTACCGGGAACAACCGGGGCTCCACCAGGAACGTCCGGGATGAACCGGGGCTCCACCGGGAACGTCTGGGATGAACCGGGGACAACCGGGGCTCCACCGGCAAACTATTTAAATGTTCAATACCTCCGGGATAAGCCGGGAGTCAGCGGGGCTATGCCGGGAAGCCACCGGGGCTCCACCGGGACGCTACCGGCTACGACCGGGACTCACCGGGGTGTCACCGGGATAAACCGTAGCTCTACTGGGGCTGACCGGTACTCTGCCGGGATGTAAACCGGGGCAGTACCGGGCATATGTGACCGCGCTAAAAAAAAATAACCATCGATCATCCCGGTAGTCGCCGGTCGACCGGCTCTTATCAAACCGGGATGAACCGGGGCTACACCGGCAATAGTGAGACTTGGGCTTTATGTTATATCAATTTCAAACTATTTTTTGAAGGTTGCCAAATTTTAACCATGGAACTGCTCACTGCTCTTAGAGTTTCCAGTTGGTAGCCATTGTGAAAAAACTACATGCAGGGTTCTTAGGCATATTCTAGCAATAAGGTCAATATTACAATGCATGTTTTAGGAAACTTTTACTGTGTATAACAGAGGTTTTTGAGCCTTTGAATGGTACTGATGTATAATGATCATAATTAATACATGTTTGTTATGATTTTTTTCAGAACTGAAATTTAAATATTGAATGGATTAAAGACCATGCAAATATTTCCGCAAATTATGAGAAATTTGAACATCAAGAATTTAAGTGCTGTCATAAATCTGAATTTTTTATTGCGAGAAATTTAAGGGGTGTTGTGGCAGTATATTTAACCGAGGATATACTTATAGCAACACCGATTGGCTATTATCACAACCCAATATTTTTGTTATCAGAATCATCACAGAGTGGGTTCATAAAACAAAGGTCAGTGGATCGATCCCAGGTTCGGCTAACTTTTTTTTTTACCTTTTTTTGTTTCTTTAATTTAATTCTTGTTTCATACTTGAGCTCTTTAGTTCTGTTGTTAACATTTATCAATTTGAAGCATTTATCACTAACTTAAAAACATGCCGAAATCTGTAAACAAGTCCCTGAAAGTTATTGATGATTAAGGTTGAGTTTGATACCGTATTGTCTTATATTTGTGATTTAATATTGTATTATTGTTGTTGTTTTTTGGTAAGCTGTTGAGATCCCAGTTAAGATTATAAACAATTTCTAAGGTTTATGCATATTTCTAGCAATCTATGTACCAGTACTTGGGTTTAGCAGAATTGCTATATTTTATTAAATTTTACATAGACGGTAGGGATAGGTAAAAAATAAAATCTCTGTTAAAAGTGCGTTGACTCCCTTTTTTTTATTTTTGTTTTATAATAACAGTACGTAGATGAACATGTTTGAGCAGTTTCACAGAAAGTAATAAGATGGAACTTTTTTTAATTCCATTTTTGTGGTTAAAATAGAAAAAAATGACGTTTTTTGGGTGACATAAAAATTATAAAAATTACATTTCTTAAAATTTAACTTTTTTCTCATTTTTTTTTGGGTAGTTTGTGGTTTAATTAAATGGTATATGATGTATCTAAGCTTATATAATATCGATGTGCTGCCAATTTCATAGGTTATTAATCATTTTTATGCAATAAGAGAGTTTACAGATTTAATGAAAAAGTACATGTTATATAATGGTGAATAAAATCAAAACAAGGCCGGTGACCCTATGCTTTTATTTCATTTTTCATAAAGTATTTGTATGTAGAACTTGAATATAAATTTTGAACAATATCTATTAGATGGAAAAAATCAGGAAAACTGCAGCAACACCCCTTAAGCCACACTCAAGCTTGACAGAATGAGGGACAAATGTACAATACATCTGACAGAATCGTAAAAAAAGCTTAATCAGGAGGCAAAGTACACGGTGCAGAATGAAAATAAGAACTTACACATAACTTACATACAAACATTGGTTTATAACTTTATATAAAGTACCTAAAATAGATTTGTCGTTGTTTATCTATATGACCGCTTAAGGTCCGGAAATAACGATAAAGGCAATCAAAAGTATATGGAGTAAATATTTGTATATGCTCCCCGCATCCTAAATATGAACCGCCCATACTAAATTTTGACTTATAACGTCAGCAGCCAGGTTGCAATTTATTGTATTTCATGCTGACACTGAGTATTATTTAAAACTGATAAATTATTTGTGATCAATTATTACTAACAAACAGTACAATGGTACATGGTGAAAATATTGACTTCGGCTTTGGTCCATAATTATACACTTTAGGGCAGCTTGTCTTGTCTTGATCCTGAGTTTATTTGTCATCTGCTGCGGGATTAGTCCCAGCAGCTGGGGTAAGAAGCAGGCGGCTAGAGCGTCTAACCCCTGATTTCCACGCTCCTCTGTTCTGTGGGTTTGTGTCTCCCATGCCACAGGTGTGCAGGTCATCCTTAATACAGTCAGACCACGATTTTCTTGGTCTCCCTCTACCTCTAGCACCAGGGATGGCCATCTTCGTGATTAAATTGACTTGGCTGGTCACTATTTTGTCATTGGGCCCTTAATGCGGTCTTCCATTTCTTAAATATACTACACCTGACACAGATGTACATAGTGATACATTTGAAAAAGGACTGAGCCAAAACTTCAATCACATTCAATAATATTCAATGTAGTATTCCGGATAATACTGGTTCATATCAAACACGCAGTAAATCGTCGGAGACAGAACATTGTTAACAACGGAATCATAAGATCCTTTCTTGATATCATTCGGGTCAATCTGTGGGGGCTTTTTCAAACCACCCGTTCCAATGACGGTTTTTCCCGCCAGTACTTTGGCAACAAACATAAATTTGTGGTTGTTTTTGTCAGCTGGAGAATAAAGATCGGAATATTTTGATGTTGTTGCGAAATAAGAGCCATTTCCGTATAAGGCCCCTACATTTGATCCTGCGATACGAAAGTCGAAGTTACCAATAATGATATTTTCTACTATATCTGGCTTGGTACCGTGGAAAAGGTGAAGTTCGTTGGCAGAACCCTGACCATATTTCCTTTCCATCTCCCGCTTCTTTCTGTAAACATAAAATCATGAAAACAATATTTACTTGATGTATTTTAACCCCTTTACCGCTCTGACGCACTTTGACATGTTTGTAGTCCCTTTAAAAAGGAAATTAAATTAAAGTTTTAAAGGCTTCATTTCCAACCCTACGATACTGTTGATCAGCAAACAGCATAAAATCTGAACAGACTGTGAGTTACTCGCAGTATGTTGTGGTTTAATGCTGTTAGCATAAAGCCATTGTCATTTTGCTTCTGAGTGGGAAAGGGTTAAATGGAACAATATGTATGCTGCTTTTTACAGATAATGAAACACATTATTGTCTTGGAAATTAATGTTTGGCATAATCAAATGTTACAACTATTTATCACATGCTATACCTTGTTTGAAATGCAATACAGACATTACATATTTTTTTATGTTACACATGTGTAATACAACATTTTTAAGCGTTTTCANAATATACTACACCTGACACAGATGGACATCGTGATACATTTGAAAAAAGGACTGAGCAAAAACCTCAATCACATTTAGTAATATTCAATGTAGTATTCCGGATAATACTGGTTCATATCAAACACGCAGTATATTGTCGGATTCAGAACATTATTAACGACGGAATCATAATATCCTTTCTTAAAATCACTCACATCTATCTGTGGGGGTCGTTTTAAACCCGCCTGTCCCATGCATGTTTTCCCAGCCAAAACTTTGGCGACAAACATGAACTTGTGGTTATGTTGGTCTGTTGAAGCGTAAAGATCCGAATATTTGGATGTAGTCGCAAAATAGGAGCCATCGCCATACAGGGCACCCACTCTAGAGCCTGCGATACGGAAGTCAAAATTGTCGTGAACGATATTTTCTATGATGTCGTGTTTGGTTCCGTGATACAGATGAAGTTCGTGTGAAGAACCCTGGCCATATTTTCTTTCCATCTCACGTTTCTTTCTAGAAACATACACATGATGAAATTAATATATTCTTGATATATACATATATATAAATATATTGATTTAAACTATTTAAATGTTTTTTTGTTTTTTTTTAAATAGCGAAACATGTTTTTGTCTACAAAATCAATATTTTAAATTATTTTCCTGCAGATATACATAACCACGGAACACAATTGTTAAAACAGATGCCCATTTTTTACTTTACCAGTAATTGGGACCTTAACCTTTCAATTAGAAACACAAGTGTTGTCGATGACATATAATTTCCCCACATGATCATTTGTGGACAAGGAGGTCGCGTTCTGAAAAAACTGAGCATATTGCATGTGCCTAAATTGTCGTCCCAGATTAGCCTGTGCAGTCCGCACAGGCTAATCAGGGATGACACTTTCTGCCTTAATTAGATTTTTGCTAAGAAGAGACTTCATTTAAACGAAAAATGTCATAAAAGCGGAAAGTGTCGTCCCTGATTAGCCTGTGCGGACTGCATTTTACCAAGTTTTCTCAGAACATTTGTGGACATGATGTTTGTGTCCATATGTGAGTTATGACCTTTTGAAACTGACCTTGTTATAATGGGTTACATGTGGCTTGGGGTCTTTGCATGATGATCATTTATGGAGAGTTACTCTTTATTTTTTCTGATAAATAATTTACAGTCCAGACAAGACATGAGAACTTGGGAAGACACACAAAGGATGTATGTACAAATGGACATTATGACAAATGACTTGCCTATAAATCTTTTTACAAATTAAAGGCAAAATAAGAGCTGTCCCGAGCAGCACTTGGCTATTCTTTCGCTGAGATAGAATATATACATATTCTGCCAGTTAATTTTTTTAATGAACAACAGATACTTTATAAATGTACCGGTATACAACAAGAAATGTCACCATGCCAAGAAACTACGTTTTCTATTTTTACCAAGTAATTTAGTAAAATTTTATTAACTTTAAAATCAAACGATGCATCTAGGCTACCTATGCACACAATTCCAGCACAATATCTACATCTATTTTTAGCGAAAGGGATCTTAACCCCACTGGCCCCAAAATGCAATCCCTTGATAGATAAAGCTTAAACCTACCTACACAAAACATTTTCAACACAATATCTCACTCCTAACATAAGTAATTGAGGGCAAACATTGCATCTATTTTAATAAACAGTGACCTTGATCTACCTGGCCCCAAATTCAACCCCATGATAGATCTACATGTCAGCAAGAGATAGGAATTATTGGATGCACATGTTTACCTAAATTTATCAAGTTTAAAAAGAACACTTATGCGCATATTTCTGCTAAATTATAGGTTTTTGTAAGTGAATGTTCACAAAGATCCTAAACAAATACAAACGTTTTATTTCAATAACTGTGGAAAATATAGAGATATGGATTTCTTGAAACCACACAAAAACCAGGCTTTTCTTAGTACAAAAAGTGGGCCCCAATTCTTCTAAAGTGCACACCGTGTATGACCGTGAACATATGTATGGAGTTTCAATTGAATACTGGTAGTAGAAATATGATATGATGATATTGAATGACCAAAACCAGGTCATTACACGGAGCCGATATAATGGTAAGAAGTATAACTTTGACCTTTTGGTGAATAGTGAAGGTAAAAATCACACATCAATTATCTTGCATGTTAAGCTCCACTGTTTAACAATCAAAAAACAAGTCTTATCCTATTACCAGATAAAAATCGATAACATAACAACGATTGTATAAGCTTGAGCTATATACTATCGCTATTTTTAGATCATTTTTGGGTTTTTCAAAAAATTGGAGAATCTGTTTTTGTCAAGCAGCAAGAACAAAATTGTCACAAAATGGGATATTTAATAATTATTAATGGAACAAGGGATGTGTTTGTCAAAAACACAATGCCCCTTTTTAAGCGTGTTTGACCCATATATTTGACCTTTGACCTTGAAGGATGACCTTGATCTTTCAGCACTCAAAATGTGCAGCTCCATGAGATACACATGCATGCCAAATATCAAGTTGCTATCTTCAATATTGCAAAAGTTATGACCAAGGTTAAAGTTTAAAGACAGACAGAGTCACAGACAGAATGACAGACAGGCCAAAAACAATATACCCCCTCTTCTTCGAAGAAGGGGGCATAAAAAGGGAGGAAATAATAGGATAAATAGAATATTATGTGAGTTTTGGATAAAGATCAAGTTTATCATGCTCGGCACGAACCATGGTAGGGCTTGGCAAGCCTTGCGCTTCCATGGTCTAAGCCTCGCATGATAAACTTGATCTTTATCCAAAACTCACATAATATTCTCTATTTATACTGAAACAGGATGGCTGGAAATGCTTAATGTCAAGGATAACTAAAGCTTTGTCACAAGCTTGATTAAAACATCTGCACCATTTTTGTCTGCCATTATCAGGGCACACAACTCAGAAATGTGTCCATCAATGACCTTATGGTGATGGAATTTTTTAAGTGTCTATTTAATTGCTTGAGAAATTTAACGTGGGAGAAGTGTCTTCACAGATGTTACATATGTTTTTGGGACAAACTGAACAACTGACAGAGTGACTCCATCATACCCCCTCCCTGCGGAGTTTAAACAATTTGGTCTTATAAGTTGTAGGGCTCCCACACTTGCGCATTTTAAAGATGCTTTGGGGACAAACTTAACAACTGACTCCATTATACCACCTCCCTGCGGAGTTAAAAACATTTGGTCTTACAAGTTGTAGTGCTCCCACAGTTGCGCATTCTGTACTCGCGTGATGGACACAACTGTGACGTGCGGCATGGACATCAGAAAATGTTTCTCCACCTCGGCGTACTCCTGCCCCTCCATCGTGTCCGTCACGTCTAGAGCAACCTTTATGACCTCATTCACCTTGCAAAGAGGGAAAAAAAACTTTATTTACCTGGTTTATAGGTATGGGTAAAGGTAAAGGTCTTTTTTATTATAATGTCACCCCTATTGAAAGGGCCAGCCAATTTGACTTATGAGACACTTTTTGTGAGTATACCATGTACCTCCCAACCCCTATCACTATGCCAGGCGCCAGGCGGATAGAAGTCGGTAACCATTCATGTTTAACGCTCGCGGCTCACGAGCGGGCCATATCGGAACAAGTCCCATGACAAACATCCATCTTTCGACAAACGCTCCCCATGGGGCTCGAACCTTCGACCTCCCGATCCCGAGACCGACGCCTTATCCACTAGGCCAGGGCGATTGGTATCTGCAGGTTGAGGTCATCCTGCTCCATACCGTACAAAAGATTATGCGTTAGTAGTTCATGTACGAGTTAATATTTTATATGAGAGACATACAAACACATTATGATTACTATGGATATATAGATTATAGACATTGTAGAAGTCATACAACAAGAATTAATTCAATTATAACAAGAGCACCGCATAGCGGGTGCCAACGCTCGGCTGTGGGTGCTTGGATTTTGTTTTTTTGACCTTTGACCTTCATTGTCCTTGACCTTTTCACCACTCAAAATGTGCAGGTCCATGAGATACACATAATAAAAAAAGTTTTTTTGACCTTTGACCTTGTAGGATAACCTTGACCTTTCACCACTCAGAATGTGCAGCTCCATGAGATAAACATGCATGCCAAATATCAAGTTGCTATCTTCAATATTGCAAAAGTTAATTCCTACCTCAAAGTTTTGGGACGCCGGACGGAGGACAAGCTGGCTATGACAATACCTCGGGTTTTCTTTGAAAACAGCCGAGCTAATCGAATTATATGCACAAATAACACATATCATTTTTTTTAAAAGATTGAAGGTAAATAAAGAATAACATTGCTATTGTACAAAAGTAGTAAAAACTATATAAAACTAGAACTCTGCAAGTTGGATGTGTCCCCTGTCCAAAATAAGGTCAAGGTCAAAATGAGGTTGGGTGATGCTGGTGTGTGCAGGGTGATGAGAGACAGCATCCTTGCAAGTATCAAAGCTCTGTAGCAAGCGGTATTGATGTCAGGCGAAACGGTCAAAATGGGTTAACCAAGATTTTCGTACAGACAGACAAGACAAACACTATATGCCTCAGACATCGTAGATGCCGGGGCATAAACAAAATCTATCAAAAAAAAAAATGTTTAAAGTAAAGCTCAAAACAGAGTAGTTATGAACCTTTTTTGGGTCAAGTTCGCAGATTTCAAAATCTAATCGCCGACCCTAAGTTCAAGTTCAATGTCACAGGGGTCAAAACTTTTATGAGCATGTAAAGGTGTTGTCCAGATACACATGCATACCAAATATGAAAGCAATATCTGAAGGGACACAGTAGTTATGAGCCTTTTTTGAATCGCAGTTGCAGATTTCAAAACCTGAATGCTGACCTCAAGTTCAAGGTGAAGGTCACAGGGGTAAAAAATTGTATTCGCATGGAAAGGTGTTGTCCAGATACACATGCATGCCAAATATGAAAGCAATATCTGAAGGGACACAGAAGTTATGAGCGTTTTTCGAATCGCGGTCGCAGATTTCGAAACCTGTACGCTGACCTCAAGTTCAAGGTGAAGGTCACAGGGATCAAAAAAATTATGCGCATGGAAAGGTGTTGTCTAGATACACATGCATACCAAATATGAAAGCAATATCTGAAGGGACACAGAAGTTATGAGCCTTTTTCGAAAAGAGTGCCGCCGCCGCCGCCGATGCCACCGCTGAAGCAAGTTATACCTGTATGTCCCCTGACCATAGTCAGGCAACACAAAAAGGAGAGAAAAAAAAGCAAGGATATATAAGGGCAATTTATTTGCATTGCCCAGTTGATGATTGACCCCTTTCCAAAAACAATTTTGTCTAAAAAGACATAGGCATCTGACATTATAAGAAATTGATAAAATGGTCAACTAGTGAAAAACAAAACTGTTTTATAAAGACTGTGCAATAAGGTGACCTATACATTGTTACAACGTTTTCTGCTTTGACCTAGTGACCAACATTTTGAACATCAAACCAATATGATTTTGGGTCAAATATTTTTGAAGATTGGGCAATAAATTATCTCTAGAATTTTAAGTTCGATTAAACCAGGTTTTTGACATACATGACCGAGTTTGAAACTCACCCAAAATAATATTGGGACAAATTTTCATGCAGATTGTCAGTAAATGTGACATATAGTGTATAAGCAAGATTTTTCTTCATATAGACCTAGTTTTGTACTCATATGACACAATTTTAAACTTGGTCAAGACATAATCAGCACAAATATTAATTTTATAAGCAAGATTAATGGAAATTGGCCTCATAATGTGACGTCTACAGGTAATTACATAATAAGATAAAAAGAATATTTAGACTCAGACTGTTTCAAAGACTGGTTTCCAAAATTGATGGAAAATGACAGTGGCAATGGCCTTATTGATTTAACGCCTTGTTTTTATTAAACCTGATTTATTCATGCACAGTGCTTGTGTAACCGCTAATAATACAAATAATATTCACTTGACAATAACACTATTTTGGAATCAAACAGACACAACTTTCCATCATTTTGGGATTTTTTTGGTGTCATATTGGGAATTATGGAGTTTTTCTTCCATTAGGAAAGTGAAGTTTAATGATACCTTATACAAATATTAAAAAAAATCGCTTTTATTTTCATACATACCTGCATTTTCCTCCAGTTTATGGGCAGACGTATTCCTGACTGAGACTGCGCAGGCTGGGCCTGATATGCTGCCTGAAGCCTATAAAAGTTTTCAATAATATGCATTTAAAAAAAAGGAAATTTGAAACAAAAATATAACAATTTGATAAATATCAACCTTTGAAGTTACAAGAGTCACTCTCAAGTTCTAAAGTGTCGTTTGTTGTAGCTTTTGACGGGTCATAATTCTGCTGACGTAATTATTCCCATGTAACTACCATACAAATTTGCATAATCATGCATTAACGCAATATACCAATACAGTGCTGAAACTAATTTCCTCTTACAAACACCTGTGTCCTTGATCTTTGACCTATTGACCTCAAAATTAATATGCGTCTCCCTTCACCAAAGAAACCACTATACCGTTACAAGCCCACGTGACCTTGACCTTATGCATCATTCTCTCCAATCAAGTACCCAGCATACCAAGTGAGGTGATCATAAGTCTCAGCATTCTCTATAGTCTTGATGTAAAGCAAAAACCTGGATTTATTTTTTTAGTACGCATAAAACGTTTTTGCATAAAAATGTTCTACAGTATGTCCAGATTAAGAACCCATCGGATGCCACTCTGGCATTGTTAAGCAATTTGAAGAATCCAAGATGGCCTCCAAGATGGCCGCCAAAATGAAGAAATCATCATTACTCTTCAAAAACATTATTTATTTGCTTTATTTTGTTTCAAATTAAGTGTGCTTTTGTTGTTTCTTTGTTGAACAATAATATAAGAACATAAAATTAATTATAACAAATTAAAACAAAAATATAATCCACAATGGCCCAAAAAATGGCCGTTTTTGAGACAAGCGCGACATACTAGATATCATGCAGAAACCAATTTCTTGATAAAAACTCCTGCAATCTATACCCTTGAACTAGTGACCTCAAAATAAACATGCCCCTACTCTTCCTCCTTTTACCAATTTGCATGATTGTAGGCAAACATATTTAGCCAAAACAATTTTGTTTAACAAACCCTGTGACTTTGACCTTTGACCTGGTAATCTAAAAATCGCTTGGTTTATGCACTTCAACCCAAATTACCTCATTAATACTAATTTAAATGATTTTAGGCCAAAGCAATCTCAAAGAACAAATTTACCGTAAAAATCCTTGTAACCTTGACCTTTGGTCCTAAATGTCAAAAGGTGTCTTTCTTTGCTCCCAAATACCAATTTGCACGGTTGTAGGTCAAAGCTTTTTCTAAATATCGCACAAAACTAACAGTCTACCGACCAACATAAAGACGGACAGGTACAAAGCAAAACACCCACTGCTTCTTCAAATAGGGCATAATTAGGAGAATAGGGACTAGATTAGGGAAACAATATATTTTGTAATATAGGAAACACACCATAAAACTAGGGATGGCATCGAATACCTATATCGGTATTTGAATATTCACAAATACATTCAATCGAATATTCGAATATGCGCATAAAACAGTTTGATTGATTTAACTTCTATTACTCAGTTTCGTATCCAGTAGG